>VHKM01000868.1:0-201268 GCA_007210695.1 Neogobius melanostomus
CCTTACCCTCGCCTGGTGTCTCTGGCCAGAAAACCACAATTGCGACTTGACTGCCACCGGACCAGAGTCACCAATACACACTAATGGAATCACGAAGTAGACGCTAACAGGCTAACGGGCAAAGCTAACTGCGGGCTAGCGCCACTTAAACAGTATTTACAGCCAAGTTTGAGTGAAAAAAATTATTTCTATTGTGTAATTGGATGAACAATATCCCTCTGTCCCTTTGTCTTTTCTGTCAGCGAAGTATTTACTTTCACGGACAATTAATGAGTAAAAAAACAAAACAAGCTACAACACCTGCAGTGGCGCTTATGGCCTCTAGGGGCACGAGTTACTTAGTACTGCTTTAAAAAGGAAGTGATTTGGTTGTTTCAGCTTAAATAATTTTTTCCAATTTATTCCCATGTTTTTGCAGATAACGCCGCAAAAAAATCAAGAGGGAATGATTATAAAAAACAAGTTTCTGTTCCGTCCAACTGAGTCCGTCCCACCACTAACAAGGCAGCCAGACGAGCCAGAGAGTGAAGTTCCCAAGGGCTCAAAGACCTTGTTTTAATCAAAGGGAACAAACATCTCTTCTCCAGTGAACCTAAAAGCCCCTCCCTGTGTGACAGAAAGGTGTAGCGTGTCCCCTCACGTGCAGCATGGTGCCCGGGCGCCCGCTCTGCTGCATGTCCGAGCTGTTGGTGATGTTCCTCAGGGTCCGAGCGGCCGGACTCCAGCCGGGCATTGCCTCTGGGCCTCCGGGGATCGCTCCTAAACACGAGAGACACATTAGAGATGCTTTAGAGACGCTCAGTAGGACCAGGGACAAATGATTCACTTCAGAGCGCAGATTAAAGTGGATTTTGTATTATAACCCCCTTGTTGTCCTGAATGTCTGACCTGGAGGTGGCGCCTGGTTCATGGGTGTAGCAGCGGGGCGACCCTCGGGCACTGCCCCCGCCCCGGGAGCATGCACCGGGACAGAGGTGCACAGGTTGATCATGCTGCTCCCCCCCGGACCGCCTCCTCCTCCTCCAGTTGCAGCGGCTGCAGAAGGCGGCTCTCTAGTTCCCGGGGGCCCCGCTCTCCTGCGCGCCGTTCCCAGGCCGGGGGTCACCTCGGCGGGCGTCCAGTTGAGGTTGGGCCCCTCCTTCTCGGTGGAGGAGTCGTCGTCAGAGTCGTCGAACATGCGCTCGTGCCTCCGCTCCGGTTTGCGGGGCGGTGGGGACACGGAGTTGAACTTCTTGGGGCCGGGGCGTCTGCGTGGGCTGGACTCGGAGGAGCTGGAGCCCTGGGACCTCCTGGGGCTGGACGACTGGTCGGACTCGTCCTCGCTCTGCAGCTCCGGCTCCGTGTAGGTGAGGCGAGGGTGATACAGCGCCTCATCCCGATGGCATTTATCTGGAACATGATCAATTCATTCATCGTGATAAGGCCAAAAACAATTTCTACAAAAACCTAACTTTTTTTGTTTGTTTGTTAATTTAGTCGGGACAGTTCATGTAAAGGCTCTTTTCCACATGCAGGCGCGTGTCAGCCGAATGGCTCTTGCACCCGCTTTGTCCAGCTTTTCCATAACAAAGGCCAGGGCCAAACCGGTCTGACCAGGTATAGGTTTTGGGACCGACCTCTGGCTGTGGCCAAAGCGCTGACCCGTGTCTGATGTGACGTGAACAGACTCTGGCCTCTGATTGGCAACGAGAGAGTGGGCAGCCCTCACTATTGACACGCAGGTCATACGGATTTAATATTTCACAACATCATACCGCTGTGCTAAAAGGGGATTTTACTGATAATACCATTTAGCCGCTGTTAGCGCAGCTTTAGCTGGTGTTAGCATAACATTTGCATGTAGCTTACCTTCATAGTTGGATTTAGTGGTTTATTTTCTGTTTTAATACAGCTTGGCTCCTCTGAATGATTCCATAACTCCCACCAGAGGGCAGCATTTGTCCACATTTGTTCTCATCGCGGCTCTAAAAACTTTTAATGACGATCTGTACAGCGTGCTCCTCTGTGCGGCCCCGCCCACAACAAATGCCGGCGTGTGTGTGGTGGAAACAGAAAGGTCTGCGGGGTAGTGTCGATACGTGCACGTAGAGCGTGCGCTATGTGGAACGACGGCTTTAACATGGGACATGGGACTCATGCATGTAAACACGACACGCCGGATTGTAGCCTTGAGCTAATTTGCATCTGTTGTCCCCCATGCGCACTCTCAAACATGCTCTCATTCATCCAGGACTATTGTACCCGTTTTCAGTTGTAGAGGAAACCTTCACAGACATGCAAACTCCACAGAAAGGACCCGTCCAGGAGGGAATTGAACTCAGGACTAGGGCTGAAAGATATATCATTATCGTATTGATATCGTGGCCATACCGCCTTTGCGATGCCCAATCCCGTCAGACCTTGGAAGCTAAGCAGGGAAGGGCCTGGTTAGTACTTGGATGGGAGACTGTTCAGTAACACCAGGAAGCCTAGTGAATGTAGTGAGTGAGTGAGTGGTTGGTGGTGGTGGCTGATGTGCGCAGACTGGTTGCCTCGCTTATCATCACCGAGTATGGAGTGAATGAATAATGCACCAAATTGTAAAGCGACTTTGAGCGTCTGGAAAAGCGCTATATAAGACTAATGCATTATTATTATTATTATTATTATCATCGAGATATGGACATTCAAAACATTAAAATCGAAAAAGCAAGTTAGAAACGATATAGATTTTCATCAATAAAACTGCACTCTTTATTATTATGTTTTTATTTTTCTGAAAAATGCTTGGTTTTCACCTAACCCAAAGTTATATCATATCGATATCGAGATATCTGGCATGAATATCGAGATATGAAATTTTGTCCATATCGTTCAGCCCTACTCGGGACCTTCTAGCTGTAAAGCACGAGCGCTAACTGCAGTGCCATCGTGCCGCTCAGTATTCAAACATAAAAGGCTCAGTATAAGAACGTTCCACCAGAGTCTGAAAGTAAATAACGGCGCTCGTACCTTTAACAGAGTCTGTGATCCAGTCCGGAGTCACGATCCTGATGCCGGGGTGTTTCAGAGCGCACTCATACTTCACCTGCTCAAAAAGAGGAGAAAATCTATTCAGGCGATTTCTACTGGGACTAAATCTACAAAAACAATCCTCTCAAACTGACAAAACAAACCCACATTTCCATTCACATTAAACATATTTATTTAACGTACCCCTTTAGGTTCCTTCACCACTAAGTGAGTGACTTTGCGGTTCAGGTTGAGTTGACAGCTGCCTCCGTAGAAAGTGACGTAGGCCCAAAGCGAGTGGAGATCCTCGGGAATCTAAGCACGAGACCGGGAGTGAAGTGATAAGAGCTTTTAGTTTCCAGAGTAAATTCAGTGTAAAAGAGCACGTCACACCAACCCGAGGAAGACACGCGGTGACTCCAAAGAAGATCTGTCCCGACTCTGGAGAAAACCCGGTCACTCTGTTTTTGAGGTTAAGAACAAAACCAAAACTCTGCGATAAATAATAACAACAACAGATCAACTAATCTTCAATTTAAAAAAAGCTTAAAGGATACGGTAGAAGGTCTCCACATCGAACAGAGAGGATCACCCAGGACGGCTGCAACAACAAACAACTGTTAGTCTTAAGAGTTTCCAACACATAAATACATATATCACATTTATGAATCCAAAACGACATGGTGTCCATCTTTACATCGCCTTTAAGAGGTGACAAAATCAAAATGACGCACAAATCAGCAGTGAGTGGGAAAAGAAGCACCAAAACACGACATCACAATACACAACTAGAGCCTTAGTAGATCATGATGTTCAAATTTAGTCTGCTGTACATGTTGAATGTTGCTTTTGTGAGTCACTAAAAATATCTGCTTCTTTTGAGTTGTTGTGATAGTTTTTAGAGTTATCTAACTGAAACTAGTCGCAAGCAAATACACAGATAGGGGTGGACCGTCTGGCTGCCATGCTGGGCCTTTAGGTCGGGGGGCTGGGGAGCGCCGGCTTTCTACATCACAATGGACATAAAGACTCTGCGGATTGTCCCTATCTCGGCTCCCCTCGGCTGAAGCACATGCTGGGTTTCTGCCACACCCACAGACATCACAATGGGCACAAAGAATCCTGCTGATTTCCTATCACACCTTCCTGTGTCTTGCTCCCTCTATCATCACAAAAGGTGACGCTTTATCTCATCCGAGGCGCCCCCACTGCAGCTGTGGCCCCTACCATGTTGGTGCTGGGACGGCCCCTCATTGGGTACCTATATAACCAAGGGACAGACTTTGGCTCCTCAGAGCTCACCATCATAGACTTACCTGTATTTCTGTATGGCGGCTCTCCGCACGTGTGTTAAATTAAACTTACACTTTTGATAAGACAAATACTTTCAAGTTTTCCTTTATAGTGGTAAGAAATGCCACGACAGAGTCCACACGTCACTGTGATTTGTTCACCCGTCATTCACTCACAGCTCACGTCTGTATCTGTGTTGTTTTAAGACCATAACAATATAATTACATTGACACACCTTTTTAAATGCTGATAACGTAACGATAAACAGCTAAAAATAGTTATTTTGTGACAAAAACATGACGAAACATTCATGAGTTTACATTAATGGGATTTAGGGCTGGGCACCGTTAAACGACACCAGTATAGTATCAGAGAAAATTATAGTATTTTTCAAATACTATGGGTATTGAAAAAAAAGTATCGAAAGGAGGCGCCGGAAAAAAATCTTCTATGTTTAGATCCAAGTTTTTATGCTGTTGCTCGAAGGACAGCATTAAAGGAAGTGGTTTTTCCAATAAAAATACATTATTTCCCCAATTTTTTCTTGCTTTTTTCCCTAATTTTTGCTAATTTTTTATTACTAATATTTAACCTATTTCCACCCATATTTCCCCCCAAATTATTCCCCATTTTTCACACATTTCTTGACATTGGATATGAACCCGATATTGTAAATTTGCAGATCTTCCACATTATTGTTCCGTTTTCTAGTTCTAGACGACAAATATTTTAGTATCGGAAAAGTTCAGGTAACGCTCACGCGCTTCAGTTTGAGTTTTTGTCTGACTAAAATGTGACTGAAACTGAAAGCATTTTTGTCCGAAAGACTAAAACTAAGAGGGCGACTAAAACAACACTGGTCTGTATTTGAGCAAATGCTGCTCTGATGAATCACCACAGGATCATCTCTACAAACTCATCACCTGCTTCTATTATTGGGCTACACTGAGTCAGACCAGCATTAAACCAATGGCATCACATTAGTATTTTCTAAGTATTGCCAACTATCCGGCTAAACAGTGTTTACTGTAAACGAACATGCTTCAGCTCAGAGTCTCACCTTGACCACAGGCAGGTCGAACACCTCCCTGGACTCGCTCACTTCAGGGTTGTCTCCGTCCTCCGCGATGATGTGAGTGGCCAGAGCATTGTACGAGACCTCCTTCCCTTCCCCGCTTTCAACAGCTGCACCACCTGCAACAAGGACACACAAAAATCATACACGCTGAAATGAAGCATGAAACGTGCTTATGGCGAGGGCACTGACAACCCAGACTTCACAGTAAACAGTAGCTTTTAACAAGAGCCTGGTCCTAGAAGACATGAACAAATCAAGCTTTCAATATGTGCAATATTCTGTTCCTAAATCAGTCATTCTTCGTTCTAGCAGTGGAATAAAATATGCTTGTATTCTGTAAAAAATACTGGCAGTAGGCCTGCCACGATAATTTTTTTTTGAGGACGATATATCGTCTCCGAAAATATCGCGATAAACGATAATATTGAGTATAAAGCAAATACTGTAGGCAATAAAAAGAAAACTGTAAGCAACTATTTTAATTGAAATGTATTGAACTTTTGGCATTCAATATTAACACCTTATACCAAACAAAAGTGCCAACTAGAAGGGTCGATATATTCTAGGACACTGTTTCCATCTGTGCTTCTCAACCTTTTAACATAACTTACTCTCTCACCAGGTTCTGTGTTTGAACTAGGCCTGTCATGACATTTTTTTTAAATAGCCAATATACAGTGTCCTCTTTAAAAAATATCCCAATAACAATATTAATATTTCATCTACATTAGTCTGGTTAAATATTCCCCGACAAAAACTCATTTCTATGTTGAATTAAACCTGGTTAGAATAAAATGTATATTAAATGTATGGGTTCAGATAATACTGTATTACTGCAAAAATAGAGTAGCTATATGTTTTGTTTTTTCCTTTTCTTTTCAAATCTCACCTCCTGTACACACGGCTGTCGGAGTAAAGCAGCTTTTTTGGGGGGTGGGGGAACTTAGTGACTGTTTGTCAAACTGCTGCAGCGTTTCTCTGGCTTTTGAAAAGTGTGGACCAGTAATATGTTCTCAGGACTATCACGCTTGTATTTGGATAGTGGCTAAAGCGCTCGGGTTCCTTTCGCTAACAGTAGCGCTGATTAGCTTTGATACACTGACTGGGCGGGGGTTTCGTTTCGTTCTCAGTTGGACAAACCTGCAGTCGCATTAATGTTGTTATTCTCTCCGTGACGCGTTCTTTTGGCTGGAACTCCAAGTGTTTTCACACGAGCCCCTCTTGCTCCGCGATAAAGTTCACAGAAAGTGTCGGAATCAGCACGGCACTTTGTTTACACCCGCCTCTTTCCAAAAGCAGCGCTGATCTATAAATTATCTGGATACATGCAAGGATACGGCTGATGTGCTTCAGTGCTGTCTTTACGCACTTGGAGACGGGTTGGCTGGACGCTCCGCTCAGTCAGCGCTGTGATAGCGTTCATTCTTCTGTATTTATTTTAAGCACACGCAGCACGTGCATTTATCGAGACTAAAATGTTATCGTCCTTCATTTTACTTATCGAGCGATAAGTCGATATAGTAATTATCGCGGCAGGCCTAACTGGCAGTAATTCTTAAAGTGTGGTCCACGAACCCCCTTTCTCCCCGACCCCTCCACGTTGCACTGGGAACTCCCTGGGCCGAATTAGCCAACTCTTATCACTTGATCAAACTTTAAGAATAACCAGCATAGTGTGACCAGGGCGTCTTTCCTTTTTCAGGGACCAAGCTGAACCGAACATCCAAAGCTTGCAGAGTCTGCCCTCAAAGTGCTCATGCTCTTCCCAATACTGTATAACTGTGAAGGTGAAACTCTCCTCTTTAGAGCCAGACATTCAGAAACTGATGTGTGATGAGCAGCACCGCTCGTCTCAACATTCACGTTGAGTTTTTGATGGAAATCTCAAAATGTAAAATCCACAGATCTATCGTTTTGTAATGTATAGTTTTTGTTTCATGTGTAAAATCCCAGTAGTTTCAGTGATATTGGATATTATGGGGAACATTTTTTCCTCCTGCATTTTTAGACTTCCTATACCCACAACCTCAGTTTTAAACTATTGGCTCTTTAGAATGACATTAAGTGGGACCTATAGGCTGTTACAGCAGTTTTTTCCCCCACATGTTTGTTGTTCATATTAAGCTGCAGCTCATTTCACATTTACTTTTTCAAATGAAATCATATAATTGCATGTATGTTTGAATAATTCGTTTTTGACTTGAAACAGTTGCATATCAAACATACATTTATCTTATCCTTCCTATTTTGTTGTTTTTTGGGGGGGGGGGTTGGCGTGGGACTAGGTGGTCCTCAGAAAAAAATTGGAAGATAAAGTGGTCCTTGGGCTGAAAAAGTTTGAGAAACACTGTTATAAAGTAACAAGTAGCAGCTGTTATTTACATTACAGCGCCAGTGTAACTTCCTGAAAGTTGTGCCCATAAACTCGTCCTTGTGAAGAACTGGGAAGTTAGCAAAGTGTTAGGAAACAACAAACCATTAGAAATTCACACGATCCCCATGTTTGCAAAGAAAAACAAATCAGATATAGGGTCTCTTAGCTTGCCTCTTATTTTGAACCACAGTGATTTAGAAAACAGCTAAAATATCCATAAAAACATGCTAGTTGCTGCTTCTATCCTGGAACATGACAATAATAAACATAAGCATTATTGGACTCTACAAGTCATTTATACTGAAGGCATTTGCTCGCAGTGTTATTGAAACGTTTGGATCGATTTGGAACCAGCACCGGACACGCATTTTCGGCAGTGACAACTTCTGTTTTCCGTCCAAACCAACAGGCTGCTGCTGCTAAAGGACAAACAGGAGGCGCGCCAAGGAGCACAATTTGGCAGGAAGCGAGGACGTGTGCCACAGGTCTCTGCCCCCCCATCGGGTAAATAAAGGCTTTACCCAGATGTACACAAACTGTCTTGATCTGCAAGGGACATAACCTGGTCACAGCGCTTTAAACTTCAGCAGAACAGCCTCGGATAGTGTTAGAATTACGAATACTAATACGTGCGCAACAAGGTACGCAGACTTTGGCTTTACGGTAATGCACTTGGGAGCAATGTCACACTTTACTGGGCTTTTCTGCACCTCCAAAAGCACATGAATCATAATTAATAAGCCTTTCGTGTGCGTTAAATTGTCCAAACAACAGTCAGGTATGTCAGAATCCCAAGCTAGCATGCTATGGGGAAATTATAATAACTCAAAACTATGAACATTACCATCTTAACTTAAAGGTGTTTAATTGAAGAGTTTTAAAACCTTACACACAATGTAATCTTGCGTTGTATCATTCAGTCTAACGCGTAGGTTTGAGGTTTCCCACCAAAGTTAGCCCGCTAATCTCTCGGCTAGCTCGTTTAGCCTCTTTCCCGTTGCGTTCCAATGGGAGATGCTAATGCTACAAACTTAGCATCCGCCTGAGCTAACCTGCAAAAACATGCCTCACCTCCTGGTCGATGTCTCCCACCACGTAGAATTTGACGTCTTTGAAAAGCTCCTCGGACACTTTGTTCTCCTCTTCAGACATGATTGTCCATGTAGGGCGGCGGTGAACAGCGGAAAACGAGCTGCTAAAGTTGTAAAATGTGCAGAGGAGAGGAGCAGCTTTGGCGGAAAGTGCAGCGCCAAACTGCTGGACTCAAACACGGCGCGGGAAACGGGGGCGCTCGAGGCTGGGAATATGAGCTTTATTGATTGTTCGGCCAATGTTTTAGTGGCAACACGCAAAGTAGACTGTAATTACGGATAAGTAAAGACATGTGGCTTTCTATGGGGTAAAAGTTTATATTAAACTTAATATGAAGCATTTGGTTTGGCCTGTCACCCCTTTGAATGGTAACGCCCAAAGACGCTCCAGACAGTGATTTGAGGACGTCACTTGTGTCAAACGCGCTGGCACTGGCACGGTATGAGTGAAAATACCGATATTCGATAAATATTGCAATATAATGTCAGTAGCTTGAAATCTCTAATAAAAATAACTTTTCTACCAAACAGTTAATTACATTTCTGCTTCACTGAAATAAAATATTTACTTACAACAGATGTTTTTCATCTAAATAAGTCATGTGTTCAAAAGCATTAAAACCTGTCATATGCACTTTTGCACTGTATTGTAGATTCTTCTGACATGTATTTTGCGCCACTTAACTGATAATTATAACAAAGTTCGGTGACACGTTGTGCACTCGTGATTAATTCAGTGCTGTACTTCTGATGTACTAACCTCGTTTGTAAATAATTAATACACTGATCCTTCAATGAGTTTACTTTGAGAAAAAAAGTTGTAAAGACACCAAATAATATTAAAATACTTTTGTGTGTTACTTAATTTTGACACCTGCAAAGAAATTAATTGAAAAATACAAAACCAAACAATTTTATCCACAAAAATATGACGCTCTTGGCAACAGTTTATAAAAAAGTTCATATTAATTTCACATGACGAGCACATGAGCGCCAATCTTTGTGGTTTCCATTTTAAATAGAATTGATTAAAGTGAACTAGAAAATAAAGATGAAAAAAAATGATGGTTTCCAGTGACCAGAGATGAATCTGCTGCCCTCTACTGGAGCAAAAACACACCGTTTTGTCAAGAAGACCGATGAAAATGTCAAACTTTAAAACAATTTATTTCACATTAATAAAAGTCTCAGCTCTTCAGTAAACAGGAAACTGCTCTGATGGACCAACAAAATACACTTACAATAGATACTAAAGGAACAAATATAAAAGGTGCTTTTAACATTTTGGATTAAAAGACTTCAAAAGTAACAGTGTCTGTGATTTGGTCGAGCTCAGTCCTGTCCTGTTGCATTCTGGGAGTCGTCCTGTGAGCCGCTGGACTTGATTAAGCTGCCGAAATACGCCGTGAGGTCTTCAGTTTGTTGTTGAGGAAGTTCTGCTCGACCTCCACGCGACCCCGGGACCGGCCAGGGACGCGATCTGAGCACGGGACACAAGCCAGTGTTTAACTCCAGAATGTGAAAGAACTGAAACGTCTGAAGAAACTAAAGTACAGACCTGGTCCATGTCGGCGTTTCGGGGCAGGAAGTAGACGATGTTGTCAGATATGAGCTTGGCCTTCTGAAATACTAGAAACGTGACCAAGCGTTAAAGAAAAAATACAATCTGATCAGACCAACAGCAAATACAAAGTTAAGTCTTTTACATTTTCTCAACAGAAGTAACAGACTTAACCCTAATACATATCAGCACACATTAAAGGATATCCGTCGGGCTCCATCATGGTCCGGATGTTGAAGACCTCGCGGTGAGGTAGTCGGGGCCTCCCCAGGGCGGAGACAGGAAGACCACGTCACCATGGAGACGGGGGGCGAGTTCCAGGAAGTCCCCTGAACGAAGTCTATCCGCTGCTCCACGCCGTACACCGAGGCGTTGTGACGGGCCAGGTCCAAACGCACCGGGTCGATGTCCACGGCCAGGACTGAGAGGGAGAGGAGAGAGAGGAGACTCAGCTTTTAAGTATCAATAATAGTTTTACAACAGTACAGTCGGGATTTCACAAAAAAGACAAACAGGTGGGACATGCTCATGGCCCATAGGTACAGTACATTTTAGATGCATTTATTTTCACATTGTAAAAAAAGAATATTTCATTTCAAGACTGTGACAGACGGTTATCCAAAACCCTCAAGGGGCTTAACCAATGTTAAAAAATAAATAAAATAAAGTAATAAAACAAACAAAAAAAGAGCACTTTGTTATCCCGGTATAACAGTGGACCTCATGTGGAATATTGTTCTCACTCTAAATGAATTCACATTTTAACGGTTTAAATCATTAAAATCATCTTTTCATGTCACATCTGGTGCAGATGTCCAATAAGGAAGTGAAATAATATCATCACAAACAAGTCAAACCATGTGTTTTTTGTTTATTTTGGTAAATCTGAAAATAAGTATGTTCTGGAGACACGGTCGCAAAAGCAAGTAAATGTATTTGTACTGGAGAGCGGAGCAGTGTTTTACTGCCCTCTAGAGGCCGAGTAGCAGCAGTAAAACCTGTGTCAGGATACTACCATCTGCTGTCACTCTGAAGTCTGAAGCCAGCATATTAATAGTTGTCGTAATCTCGTCGTTACCTCTGGTACCCGTGAGGGCGAACTGGATGGCGTTGCCTCCCACTCCACAGAAGGCGTCGATGATGAGCTGCGCGTCGGGGAAACACTGCTGCACTCGGAGCGCGATGTGTTCAGCGATTCTCTCCGGAGTCACAGAGAACCAGCCCTCTGGAATAAAACAAGACGATATCAACAACCAGCCCGACAGATATTACAATGTCCACATCAGCATCAACTACCCCTCCTTCAGTGTCAGTAACTCGTGACTCTGACCCGCAGAGTCCTCAGACACAGCGAGACCCACCTCGGTCCAGCCTGATGCCCTCGTCGAAGCGCGAGAACAGCCGGTGTCTCTGGGCCCAGTATTTGGCCAGATCCGGTTCAGCCGCGATCTCCTCCGGCATGGGCTCCTGCTGCCGCTGCTTGGCCCTCGTCCTCTGGGGGGCGCCGTCTGCACAAAACACAGGTACAAGACTGTGTTTAAATATAATAACGCCATCAGCCCGAGAGAGATCACTACATAAGAGCGGATTCATTGTGTAAATGCACTGAGGAGTCGTCGAGCAGGAATGGCCTTGTGTGACTTGTAACATGTAAAAGCACCACACAAATCAAATTACAATTCTTTCCCTTCTCTGAAGACACTTTTTGAATATTAAATTTACAATAATTAACCCTTAACCGAGCACATTTTGTCCAGTTTTACCCAAATATTAAAGCTTCTTGACAGGAGAGTTTACAGCCTATAGGCCAGTGCAAAACTCATCGAAGCTTCATCCTTGTTTTGTTATCATGTTTTAGTCATTTTTGTTACGTTTTTTAATCACGCTGTCATTGCTCTTTTGTCGCATTTTCGTCACTTTTTATTGTGTTTTGGCCGAATTTCTGTTTGTTTTTGTGTGTGTGTGTAATGTATCTGATCAAGCCACACAAATGTGACCAAAACATGTCAAAAAAAGCATAACTTTTTGGCTTATGGACCAAGAAAATTCCTCTGGAGAATGAAATATAATCAATTTTTCCCAAAGACTTTTCAATATTAATAGATACAAAAATAATGTTAAAGGAATATTTCAGGATTTTTGACATAGGACCTCATTTCCTAGTTATTCATATAAATGTCTGTGTTAATAGAATCATTTAAAATAACTTATATTTGAGCAGCATCAGCTTCGTGGCTGTAAGCTAACGCAGCGGCGGAGTGATCTGCGAGAAAATAGTCCCTCAAAATGCGGTAATTCATGTGATACAAGGTCAGTTATATATCAAAAATATTCTATTAACACAGACATTTATATGGTTAGTCTGGTGTTATAAGTGATTTACCTCAGGTGCACTGTGGAGTGGGTCAGACTGTTTTTAATGCAGGCTAACTGATACCATAGAAATGCTTTAGCCTAGCACTAGCCTAGCACCACTAGACTCTTCAAATATAAGGACTGCATGAATTTAAGAAAAAAATATCTCCAGACATCAACAACACTCTGGATAACTAGGAAATGAGGCCCAATGTCAAAATCCTGAAATATCCCTTTAACTTCTTTGTTAATTTTCATGCTGTTGTCAGTAGTTACCACAGTGTGCCTTTAAACTCGTACATTCATATGGGGGCGAGTTACCTCCAGCAGCGTCGGGCAGGAGGAAGTCCGGTGTTTCCAAACAGGGCGGGCTCCTTCTGCCCTGGTGCTGCTCCTCTGTGTCCTCAGCGTCTGGACTGAACACATCTGTCCCGTTTGGATCAGAACAAACCGCTCTGTCCACACAGTCATCAGCCTCCAGTCGCTCCGGCTTTTCCTCCGCGACGTTTGAATCTGCGGATCTCGTCTTGGCCTCTGTTTCTGGAATTTCAGGCTGTTCACAAACTCCCAGGTCCTTTTGGACGTTTCCCAGAAAGTTCTTCACCTGAACAACAATTTAGTTTAGATTCATATTTTACTGATCTTCGCTCTGCATTTGACCAGTATGAGACAGTTTTCACCTTGCAGAGGGCGGAGCTTCTCGGAGAGGCGTCGCCAGCGTCTTTAAACCGAATGTGCTTGTTCGGTTTCTTGTTTTGCCGTTTGTTTTCTGCTGCTTTCGAAATCCTTTGCCGCTGAAGACGCTCTCGAAGCTGGAAAAGACACGAAACAGCTCTAAAACCTCCCACAAAACTGGCTTAAAGTGCAAGTTCATTCAGATGATTCACTATTTTTAATCATTCAAACCCATTAACGCTTTGAGGGACTGACGTACTTCAAACTGTTTATTGTTGAAGTGTTAGACAGATGTAATAGGAAGCAGAAATGAAGAAGTGTAAATAAGTTTGAGACAGTGAACCTTACACTGGGTTTGCGTTGCGTTTAAGGCCCAGTTTCCTCCAGGATTCTTCTGTCACAGGCTGTGGGTTTTCCTCCGGGTCCAGCTCATGACTAAACACAGACACATTCATCTCACACGTTAATGATCGTCCCATACTCGCCTCATTCTAACCAGATATTTCTAAAACAATCCAGTCTGGTTGAAAGCGTTCATTCTGAGCTCAGATAATCCTCACCTGCGTTTGAGTTTGACGCCGGTGTTTCTGGAGGTCCGTCTTCCTCCTCGTCTCCCCCAGTCGACCTCTTCTTCATGGACTCGCTCGGACTCGTCGCCCTCCCACAGCTCCGCCCTGGACCTGGAGCAGAATGGAACCTCTTAACCCTGAACTGAGCACATTTTCTACAGTTTTACCCAAATTGTTGTGTTTTGTTGCTTTTTTTATTGTGCTATTGTTGCTTTTCCGGTATGTTTTTGCCACTCTTTTGTCGCTTTTTTGTTGCTTTTTGTTGTGGTTTTATCCTTGTTTCCCGCCGCTATATTGACACTTTATTCAAGAATGTTTGGTGGCTAACTGTAACGGCTATAGGGAAAATACATTGAGGAGGCTAATGGAATGTGAAAAGTATACTGGAGTAGCTTCTTTGCTAACTGTCCGCATGCGTAGGGATTGAATGACGCTTCTCCTTTTTATTTCTATGGTTAAACCACTATGCACTTGAATGTCAAAATAATGACTGAGACATGTGCACAGTACTATTAAACACACATTTATACAGTTTTTCAGCCCAAAAAGTTGATTTGGGGGTTAGTAATTCTTTACACTGGGATAAGCGCAATAAGCTTTAGTTTCTGCATATTCCATTTCAGACTATATGTAGAAATATTTCCTCTTTATCTGTTAAATAGCTGAATAAATTCATCTGAATGTGAATCTTAACTTTAACTTAAAGTGCATATGACACATTAGACACAATTTTTGATAAAACACAGTTAACACGATTATATTTAAGATTTTGCTAAAGATTATTCCCAGTTTTCTTTAGTTTGACCATTTTTGTGACGTTTATGTTTTCACTTCCTTATGGACACCGACAGGAAGTGACATCGAAGAAGGTAAACAATTTAAACTGTTGCCGTGCCAACCATGTTAAGTCAATGGGAAATGAATGAGTCAAACTGCTATGGAATGTTACCTTCTTTTATGTCACTTCCTGTCAGCAGCTTAAACATTAAAATAAAAATAACTTTTCTGCCCAACATTTCTTCATTAAAATTGCTGCTTCACTGAAAAAAATGATAACTATGCAACTGATGTAATTCATCTAAATAAGTCATATTTTCAAGAGCATTAAAATCTGTCATATGTACTTTAAAGATGCCCCTGTAAATGAGTTCTTACTTGTAGTGTGTAGTATTCTCACACTGGTACCTGTGTGCTGCTCGGCGCTGAGTGGACAATTCGATGGAGGATTTTTATCTTCGCCTCCATCACTCGGCTCCGGCCCATCACCACCTGCTGCTTCCACTTTCAAACCATCTCCAAGAGTCTCCAACGCACAACAACTTTCAAACTGCTCAGTCAGTCCGTCCACAGTGCCCCCTCTGTCCTCGGCCCCTCCTGCCTCCTCCATCGCCTGGGTTTCAGAGCTCGTCGAGTCCACGGTCCAGCCCTGGTCGCTCCAGTAGAAGAACTGCTCTCTGTAGGAGTAGTACGTCTCCTGGTGGTGAAGGTCCCAGGAGGTCTTCAGGTCCGGGTCGGTCCACGGAGGCTCTAGATCTGGATTAGACAGGAAGTCAGGGTTCTTCTCCAACCAGTGGGTCCAAAGGAGAGACTCCCCTGTTGAGCTGAAGGAGAAAAGTTAAGAAGGCGTCAATTCCACACGTCATTTATTCATTTGGGAGCATGTAAAGACACATGTTGAATCAAAAAGTCCAACACAGAGACATGTCATTAAAAATCTTCCTACCCCAGTATTTCTCCCAGGCCGCCTCCTTTGGGTCGGTTTCTCCTGATGCTTCTTCTACTTTTTCAGGCTCCTCCTCTTCCCCTTCTAAAACACACCATCGATTTTAATGAGTTTAAAATGAGAATTAAAAAGTTACGCATCACAAGTCTTTTTTTTGCAATTTTTTACCTTCTTCTTCGTCGTCGTCTTCTTCCTCGTCTGGTTCGGCCCAGAACGGTGCTGGATTTCTGTTGACCTTGTTTGCCTGAAACTACAAACCTTGTATTTCAGAGTTCTACACGCATGTTCTAGATATCCTTCAGATATTTTTAGCCCAATCGAGTATTTCAGTGATTAGACTCCAGACTCACAGATGGCTTCAAGGCCCTCGGCTGGAGAAGCAAACAGGGAGCCCCATCTTCAGCATCAGCTCAGACTCTTCGTCCAAATCGTCGTTTCCGAAGTCTGTTTCAGCTTCTACTGTCCGCTCCTCTGCCACGTCAGGAGCCTCATCTTCCTCATCTTCCTCTATTAAAGCAGAATAAACAGGTTATTGTGCATTCCTCATCTTTTTCTCCCACAACAGTTGGAAAGTGAGTCAGAGGTACATCCTAATCGAGCAGATTGGTAAGAGGTCTAAACCCAAACCGGATATGCGGCAGCGTCCGCCATGACAAGAAGCGTCTGAATAGTGCGGTCAGTTAGGAAGGAGATAGGGAAAGGAGCATAGGGACCTCTGGTGGTTCCTCACTGGCGATTAGGAGCTATGTGCCATCCCATAAGTGCCACCAGTCCCCCCACCCCCTCGATTGATTCATAGCAACCACTGTTGATTGGCAGGCCACATTTAATTCAATAAAAAAAGAAAAGATTCTGCACAAGCCAAACTTGTGTTCAAGTCCTACTTTGCTGTTGTGTTTCAGTCTTGAAAAGTCGATTGTCAGAGCGATACAGCCAACGATCTCTGGAGAAACACAATAAACAGTAAAATAGTGAGTGGATATCCTTCCTTTTCACAGTAAATCCGTGCACGCACAGCAGATTCTTACATGACGAAGGCCCTGGAGCAGCGACAGTGGATGCTCTGGTCCTTCGAGGAGAAGTCGCTGCTGAAAAACAAAATATCCGCAAGAACCGTGGTCCTGCTGTGGTCCAACATGTTCCACAAACTCTGGGAGGGAAATCTGAAAGAAAGAATGGACAAAATATAAACATGATCATCAATATCAATAGCTTAAGCTGCATTTCGCCACAAAATACACAGCTAATGGTTGATGGGAACAAACATAAGGGCAATCAGAACCTTCTCTGACTGTTTATTCTTCTCACAAATGAACAGTTTTCAAATATATGGCCACAGTCCGGAGACAATAGTTCATTTTCTCTCTTGGTGCCTCTTCAGTGTCTCAGAAGAGGACATGTGTAGGTCTCAAATGGGTTTAGCTGATAAGCTAGCATTTTGTTTACCTTTAAAAAGCTGTTTTCTTCAGGACCATTTTGGACTCTCAAAGTAAACAAATCCACCAAACCTCCACAAAAACACAGCAAAGATGTACAAAAGCATCCAGAAAAACAATGTGGAACACAGAAACCACAAATGCAGGTCGCAGAAAAAGGTACAAAATCAAGCTGTTCCAGGAGTCAGAGAGGTTGCCTCCTGTTTTCACATCGCCATGACAACAATAATTGTTGACTCCACTTTCTTTCGTACAAATAAATAAATAAAAACAATTTATCAACCACAATGTTCATGCAAACGTTTGCTTTTTTCATCGGTTGAATCAGATAGCCGGTCTTAAAGTTTTAGATAAGAAAAGTCCTCTAAAATACTGCATTACTGCACTTTGACAGCAGCAAACAAACACGTTTTCAGTTTATTTTTTCCTCCCCCACGCCTTCTGTCAAAGCTGGTAACGTTAAAAGGCCAAGCTTCAGTCAAAATACATCCACATAAACGAGTTTAGAACAGTGTTGTTGGTCATCTCACAGTGACAGTTAGCTCTGAAACTAGCATAAATACGAACAAATCGACAACATGAAAAAGCACTTACTGCCTCAGCTCAAACGGGTAGTCATTCGCTATTTTGGAGCATTTGTAAGATCTCCAAAAACGGTTAAAAATTCTAAAAATGCTGCAACATGTTTGTGTATGATTTGCATGCGCGCGAGTGGTCCGTCTGTTTTTTACGTCCCCTAGAAACATGGCAAAGGTTTTTCAACACATTTATTTTATTTATTTTATTCTTTATTTTTGTCATTTTCTCCCGTTGGTTTGGCTTTTCTACTTTATTACATTTGTAAAAAATAAATTCATAAAATAAAATAAAAGTCGCCTTTCTCCCTTTCCTCCGGACCAGAGTCACGTGGTCAAACTGCCTTTTCTTAAATTAACCTTTTTTATTATATTGTATTTAATTAACATCAATTTACTATATGAACTACATGTTTAAACATTTTGACATTTAATAAATACAAAAGAAATAATATAACTAATTTCGCCTGCCTCTGTCACGTGGTCAGTTGCCAACCCGGAAGGACGCGTCGCCGACAACAAGAAATGGAAACGTTAAGGCCAATTTTAGTGTATTAAATTAGCATAAATTATCCAACATTCACCACATTGTACAGACAAAAGCTACAGATTTGCAGCTCGCTCTGTAATTGTTGAATCACGCGAATACAGAGTACATTTGAGAAAATAAGTTGCACTTGTCCTTTCCCCGGTGTCGCTGTTTACGTCAAGAAAGGCATTTATCTGCACTGAAACTGGACTAAAAATGGGGTTTGTGGCTTCTATTTGTACCGTGTTTTAGTTGTTTGTCAGCAGTTTTACCTGGCACATTTATCACTTTATTTGACGAGCTTAAATGTGTGTGTTTTGACTGGCAATGTTATGAATTATGGTCATAGCATGTTTGCCCTTTACATGTAATTGGCTATAAAACCAATGTCTATACATTTTAGAGCAAAATGTCAAATACACATTGTTAGACTGTGGTTATAAATGTCACACCATGGGTTACTGTTTTCTCTTTAATGCTATTTTACCCTTAACACATTGTAAAGGTTAATATAAGCAGTTCTGACATTGTAGGCCATTGTAATATGCTGTACATTTCTGTTGCAGTAGTTTTGGGCTGTTGTCTCCTAAAGCAGAAGGTCCAGTGAGTTTAGGGGTTTGTTTTAAGTTCTGTCTCTCCCTCAGGCCCATGTAATCGGATCCTGATGCATCGTGGGAGTGAAGATGTCCTCTGCACAGAACCAGTCCTGTTTGTGGGACTCTGAGGACACGCTCTCGCTGCTGGTAAGAGTCTGGGTCACAGAGGTACCGGCCGGAATGAATTGTACACTTCTGTCGTGTCCTTGGGCAAAGCATTACAGCGACCTTTATTAACCTGTGACTGTCTGCCCTTGAGCAGCTGATATACAGTAGCTCTCAGAGGCTGATGTACTCCGTTATATTTACAACTTCTTAAGTAACTTTTTGAATAAACTGTACTTACTGGAGTAGTTACATCATTCAGTGTTTTGACTTCTCTATGAGTAATATTGTAATGAACTATATTTACTTTTACTTGTGCCACTGTGAGTAAATGTTAAAGTTACAAAAGCTAAAATATATGTAGTTTATGTTTTGTGCCCCTTTTTCTTTGGAAATATATTTTTTCAATACATTTTTATGCTATTTCTGTATAAATATTTTCACATTACTACAAGTTTTGTTTCACAATTGAAATGTAAATCAGGATGAGAGGAGCCAGAAAGACAGTATGTCTATATGTTTTTTAAGATGACTCCTCTCTACCCCAAAGCCATTTGCCTGAGGAAGGCCTAGTTGCCAAAACGTTTACAGCACTTGTAAATAAAGTCTCACTTTGTTGCAAGTGTACAGTGTCGATCAATCATAGCCCAGTATCACACAGGAGTTGCCTCACAGGGCTGCACCAAACATTAAAACAATGAAACAAACAATTAACAAAACAATGTAATGCAGTGTGTGGGAGATTTTTCACAGGTTTATTTACGAGCGCTACACACGACTTCTCCTACGCACCTGTTCAATGAAGCGGATGTGCTCACAGTACTCAAGTAACATTCTCTCCAAGTATTTTTTTAACTTTTACTCGAGTATTTATTTGGGTCTTTGTACTTGTACTTGAGTGAAATTATTTCAAGTAGCGTTACTCTTACTTGAGTAAATATTTTGGCTGCTTTACCCACCTCATCATCAGGAGCGTGACTTAACACTTTGAAATGATTCTGACTAAAATATATATAAAAAATATATAGTTTCTTGCAGAAGGGGGCGGGATTTATTCTTAAACTTGATATTAACACACCTGTAGTACACAAAACGCCAGTAGAGGGCGTAGTGCTGCTTTTGCTGCTGCAGGACAAATGCAGGCAGTTCATATCCAAGGTTAAATCAACAAAAGCAACCGGGGAACATGCAAATCTGCTCCAGGAAGAGAGTTTGTAAACACGTTTGGTAAAGGTGTTCAGGCATTAAAACAGAGAAATGTCTTGGGTTTCTCTAAACGACGTAGATCAGAGTGCGGGCTGGTGTTTTGAGTGTGATACAGAAATAATGTATCATATCAGCGCTAAAGAGTCTAAACAGTTGCCTTCTCTTGATGTAGGTCCTCCTCTCTCTTCCAGGTGTGTCTGTTCCATAGAGTAGAAGAATGGGCAGGCCTGGGGCAGCTGGAGGACTATCTCTCCGTGTTGGAGTACGTCCTGTGGGTCTTCACTCCTCTGGCCGTCGTCTTCATCCTGCCCTTCCTCATCGTCATCTTCCTCTACCTCTCCATCCTCTTCCTCCATGTCTACAAGGTGAACGTCCGACAGCAGCTCATCCCTCCACTTAGTCCAGTCTTATTTCAGAGTGAAGCGGCGCATCGCCTCATGTTAATGTTCTTTGCAGAGGAAGAATCAGCTGAGAGAAGCTTACAGCAACAACCTGTGGGACGGAGCCAGAAAAACCCTGGCCACTCTCTGGGACGGACATGGGGCCATCTGGCACGGTACGGCTCGTCTCAACTGTGTTAATTTGGACAACATATTTGTCTCTTTGTGTTTATTTTGGTTTTATTAGGGCTGGGAAATGTATCGCTTTAACAAATTGCGTTAAAATGATAAAATTACGATAAAATAAATGAATCGAAGCGTGAACATTCCCTGTACATCTGTGAAAATGGCGGGGCTGATGGCTCCGCTGCTGCACTGTGGGCTGAGTGACACAGCAAAAGCAAATCAAGTAACATCTAGAGCTAACATCGTGCGCCTCTAGAGCTTCCTTTGGTGCGTCTGTCACATGTCTCTCCATGCTGTTGAAAACACACGCTGAGCATTGACAGAGGAAGAAAGCACTGCTGAAATCCTCCACTGTAAACTCCACAGCTGCAGCGCCTGGTCTCGCTCAGCTTGGAGGAAACTTTCAAGTGAGGACCGGCACGACTAGGGACGGCTGCATAGATGGGGAACAGTGCTTACATTGAGCTTAATGTTTTTGCCGTTTTCATTGCTCAAGTAAATTCTGTTCAGGCGACTTCATAGGCATTTCATAATGAAAATAAGCAATTTATTCAATGATTTAGAACAAATCAAGTCCTTTGGATTAAACTGAAAGCTTTGTACCTATTTTACAGACTTGTTTGCAGGGGCGTAACAACAGGAAGTGAAGTCAGTGCAGTTGCACTGGGGCCCAAGGCCCTAAGGGGCCCAGAGAGACACAAGTGCAAAGAGACACTGCAATATTTTCACGTCTTCATGCTCTTACTTGCTTACTGCACTTCTGCTCGGCCAAAACCTTTTGCACAGCTTGTTTGACAAGCAGTTATGCGATTAATCACGATTGAATTGGCAATAATAAATCGCGATTAAAATTCTGTAGATTTGTGATTAATTTGTTGTTTTTAAACTTTTTTAGTCATTGTTCTTTTCCTATACGTGCAGACAAGGTTAAACTACTCATTTTACCACAACGCTGTTAACTCAATTATATCTACATTTTTCCTGGTTTTATAAAATATGGTAAACCGGCAGTTGCCATATTTTGCCCATCACAACAATGGAAATGGTAACATGTGTAAATCTTGGCACTCAAACTCGATCGATAAATCCTTAATGATACCCATCCCTAAGGAGGAGTTGTGCAGGCTGGTAGTGTAGTCTGTGCTTCTGCGATTACGTGACTGTTTTTCATTCATTAAACCGTACTATAGTGAAAGGCTGTGCTCTGGTGCAGGTTATGAGATCCACGGTCTGGAGAAGATTCCGGACAAAGGCCCCGCTCTGATTGTTTACTACCACGGAGCCATTCCCATCGACTACTACTACTTTCTGGCAAACCTCATTTGCAGAAGGGACGCACCTGCCACTCTGTTGCCGACCACATGCTCTTCAAGATCCCAGGTGAACATTAACAGCTCTGTTCTCTATGAAGGAACAACATTAGGTCTTGGTTAGTAGATTACAGTATGCCTTTGACTGTGTCTCGCTGTCAGGGTTCAACCTGCTGCTGGAGGTGTTCAGCGTGATCCACGGGCCTCAGGAGGAGTGCGTCCGTGCCCTGAGGAGCGGACACCTCCTGGGCATCTCTCCCGGGGGGTCCGGGAGGCGTTGTTCAGTGACGAGACTTACGTCCTGCACTGGGGCAAGAGGAGAGGCTTCGCGCAGGTCGCCATAGACGCACAAGTGGTACGGAAACTACGCTCGGTTTAGTCCAGATCCAGGGACTTAACCTGGGACCACCTGGGCCTGTGACAGTAACAGTCTGTGGGTTTTGCATAAAACATTTTAAACGTCATCAGGACTTAGTTGTCATCTGGTTATGTGAACTGTTCAGAGGATTGTTGCCTCTAACTGGTCATAGAGCTTTTTTTTTTTAAACCTATTTCACTGAAAAACATCAAAATGAACTTTCCCTTTTGAATTGATTTAGAAATTTGACTCTGTTAAACTTTTTTTCTTTTTCTTTTCCTGAAATAATTCCAAGTGCTCTGTCCCCAGGGGTCCCCATACCCTTAGTTGTACACTGCTGTAATGGACTTTCCATTAAGCTCTTAACCCCCACCTGAATCGAGCACATTTTCTCCAGTTTGGCTTTACCCAAATCTAAAAGCCTCTTGAAACAAGCGTCAAAATGGTGACGAAAACGAGGCTGAAATGCAACCAAAAAGTGACAAAGGCAAAAAAAAAAAAGGACACAAAAACTACAAAAACGCTTCAAAATATGAGAAGGAGAAGAAGATTTCTATAGAGCCTTTCACAGACACAAAGATCTGGCCTATAGGCTGTACGCGTTTAGATTTGTGTAAAGGTGAACTGGAGAAAATGCATAGGTTAAGGCGGGGGGGATGTAGAGAAGAGGAAGCGCTCCGTAGTCAGCGTTGTTCGTACCACACTTCAGCCGACCCCCTTTTTTCCCCCAAAGCAACTCTCTCAGACGACCGGCGAAAGCACTGTCGCACCCTTGTTTTATGCAACGAATATCGGGCCCTATGAGACTTACTTTGCCCACACTTAGTTCATAACGTAAGCTTAGTAGTTTTCTCACTGAAGGAAAATGGAAATACAACATGGCCAATATAGACCCTTTAACTGCTGACATCATCAGTGACATCAGCTGGAGGCAGGAAGTGATCAAGAGAAATAAGATTAAACTAAAACTAGCGATTTTAAGTGTAAAACTACAACTGAAACATGTGGTCCTGTTGTGGCTTAAGGTGCAAGAACAAGAGGAAAGACATTTGAGACGATAAAATAAGGTTTATCTGAAATATCCCAAAACAGTTAGACATTTGTTTATCGTTACTATGACAACAGCTACAATGGAAATGGACAGGAATCAGGCTTCCCGCCTCCAGCTAAGCCCGGAATATTTACAAACAATTAAAGGGTCTATAGACCCTTTAATTGTTTGTAAACATTCCAGTTCAGTCCAGCGGCTAACGGAGTTGTTCCACGGCTTTTTTTCTCCACTTTTTATAGTATACTTTTAGTGGAGAAAAAAGCCGTGGAACAACTCCGTTAGCAGTTGAGCTACTACTGGTCAATACATCTAACTCACTGTGGCGTCCAAGTGTTTTAATGTGAACAATAACTCCAGTATTTTACCTTTTTAAAATCTCCATTCGTTTATTATTGGTGCTAATCCCATGATGCATAGCGGTATGACATCACATTCCCGAACTCTATACTGATACCTGATGCAGAAGGACTATTTTCTGAGCTGTGTCTGTCTCTGGTTTCAGCCAATCATTCCCATGTTTACTCAAAACGTTCGTGAAGGATTCCGGTCTCTGGGAAACCTGCGTAAGTACATGATACGTAATTAAAACAAACTGGGCTTTGGACAACCGCGTGAACTCTAAACTTAAAGAACTTTTATTGCACGTTCCTCCCCAGGGTTTTTCCGGTGGCTCTACGAGAGGTTCAGATTCCCCTTCGCTCCCATTTACGGAGGATTCCCGGTCAAATTCAGGACATTCCTCGGAGACCCCATTTCGTACGATCCCAACGTCAACGCGGCACAACTGGCAGAGAAAGTGCGTCCTTCAAACCTCTTAACGTTAAACACTGGTATTCGTCACTAATGTTTGTTTGTTTGTTTGTTTGCAGGTGCAGCAGGCGGTGCAGTCGCTGATAGAGGAACATCAGCAGATCCCGGGCAGCATCCTCAGAGCGCTGTTCGAGAGATTCCACACAAGACACAAGCTCAAAGATCCACCCACAAAACTGGATTAAAACTGGACTGAACCATGACTGAACAGGGACTTATACTAGGACTAACCCAGGACTATCTGTGGACCAGGATCAGGTCAGTGTGTCTCCACTGCCACGGTGTCAGCGTCAGTAGTTTTCTAATCATCTGTTGTTTTCTAATTGTCTGTTGTTTTCTAATTGTTTGTTGTTATCTAATCGTCTGTGTTATAATAAGTACCTGAGGTAAAATGGTCTAAATTCAAATTATCCAAGTGCAATTTCTGTTCTGAATTCATGATTCAGTTTCGTAAGGGAGACACTACAGGCAAAACGTTTTTATTTTTTCAGGTTTTGGCCAAATTGGTGTCTTATACGGGTGTTGAAAAAGATCGATTCTGCGATATATGTTCTCGTATTGATGCAAAAAGCGTCTGAATCTATTTTTAAGCATCTATTTATGGGGGAAATGTTCATTGCAGCGTTGCCTACATTCTTTAATAGCCCTCTCTGACAGACCAGCTGCACAGAATAAAAAAGAAAAGGAAAAAAAGAATCACAATTTGCTTTACTTCCTCATCTTTACATCATCTTTGAAGGAGCTATGAGATGCTCCGGGACACATTTAAGGGGATATTTCAGGAGTTTTGACATAGGGCCTCATTTCCTAGTTATCCAGAGTGTTGTTGATGTCTGGAGATATTGTTTTCTTAAATTCATGCAGTTCTTATATTTGAAGAGTCTAGTGGCGCTAGGCTAGGACAAGGCTAAAGCATTTCTATGGTATCAGTTAGCCTGCATTAAAACAGTCTGACCCACTCCACAGTGCACCTGAGGTAAATCACTTATAACACCAGACTAACCATATAAATGTCTGTGTTAATAGAATAATGTTTGAAATATAACTGACCTTGTATCACATGAATTACCGCATTTTGAGGGACTATTTTCTCGCAGATCACTCCGCCGCTGCGTTAGCTTACAGCCACGAAGCTGATGCTGCTCAAATATAAGTTATTTTAAATGATTCTATTAACACAGACATTTATATGGTTAGTCTGATGGTGGCGCAGGTGGTAGAGCGGGTAGTATCGTGATCGGAAGGTAATGGGATCGAATCCCAGCTCCCGCAAATGCACACTGTCGTTGTGTCCTTGGGCAAGACACTTCACCCTAGTTGCCTCCAGTGTCTGCGTACACTGGTGTATGAATGAGAGAGTGAATGGGTGAGTGGATCCTTGCTGTAAAGCGCTTTGAGTGCCTAATGTAGGTGGAAAAGCGCTATATAAGTTGAGACCATTTACCATTTACCATAGAAATGCTTTAGCCACTAAGCTCTTCAAATATAAGAACTGCATGAATTTAAGAAAACAATATCTCCAGACATCAACACTCTGGATAACTAGGAAATGAGGCCCAATGTCAAAAATCCTGAAATATCCCTTTAACCTCTTACCCCACCTTAACCGAGCGCATTTTCTCCAGTTTGGCTTTGCCCAAATCTAAACGCTTCTTACAGCCTATAGGCCAGAGTAGCACCTCATTTGAAAGCTAAGACCTACAAAACATGTCATTTTTATGTTGCGTTTTCGCTGCATTTATGTCTCTTTTTAGTCGTGTTTTTGTTGCTTGTTTATTGGGTCATTGTTGCTTTTCCCACACGTTTATGTCGCTCTTTCGTTGCTTTTTTTTGTCACTTTTTTTGTTGCGTTTTCATCCTTGTCTTTGCCGCTTTTTTTTTCCCAAGAAGCTTTTAGATTTGGGTAAAGCCGAACTGGAGAAAATGTGCTCGGTTCAGGCGGGGGTTAAGAGGTTAAAGGGATTCATCTTCGTAGCATTTTATTACGGAATAAAACAAAGCCGAGGGGAAACTAAACACAACAGGCTCATGTTAAACTAGTGGCACTTCTCGCCTCTGCACTACGGGACGTCCAGGAGCGTTTAGAGAAAAGACTGACATACGAAGTGAACATGTTTGTAGAGCCCTGAACTACAGGTTAGCAGCTTTCATACACAGACTGCCGGGTTTCACTGCTGCAGTCGGTCAAGTCCAGACTGAAGTATATTGTTTTTTATTTGTCTGTTTGTGCCTTTTTGTTTTAGTTTTTTTTAACATAACCATCAATATCAAGTTGAGGAGCTGCAAAAATAACACGTTAAACTACAGCAACAGAAGGTTTAAGACAGGGCTGTACAAAACCTGCATTGAGAATTAAATGATTTTTGGATGATCATATCAGTAATGGATTACGGTGGTTAATCCGGTCTTAAATGATCAGTGAGATGATCTAAAATGTGCCAAACGCAGCAAATCAATCTTGTGTTGACTCTAAACAGCCTTACACGGTGCAGAACAAGTGGTATTTTCAAGGTTATTCTGTGATTATAAGAAGTTACTGAAGTTCCCACAATTTCACCTCCTTTGTCGACGGGATCGTGTCTCTGACTTAACAGTAGAAATGTAAATAATAAATGTGATTTTTGTTAATAGTTTAATGTATATATTTACTTGTTATCAGGGCTGAAACAACGAATCGATTATTGAAGTTCCTTTTTAGTAATCAATGAATTGTTTTCTGGTTCACACAAACTGAAAAGTAAATGTATTTTCTCTTGTTTTTAAAGTGCGGATATGAAGTGTGTTTTGTCTATTGTAAATTTCATAAATATCTGTCTTTTATTCAATCAGAAAGCAGAACGAGCTCCACTCTTAATGCCACATCTTAAAGTTTAAACCAGTTTGGAAATAAACATAAAAGGACTCTCACTCACTTCCTCAATCCCAGCTCCTTACCCCTCCTGTTTTATTCAGGCACATAGTACCGTTCTATAGCATACTCAGATAACTATACTATCCAAAACTGTTTGGAAAATGCAGCAAATATTAAAAACAACTTAAAATAATTTTCCTTCATAGCAACACTGTTCCTGATGCTGTGATTTCTGTCAATTTAAAGCAGTACTAAGTAACTCTTGCCCCTAGAGGCCATAAGCGCCACTGCAGGTGTCGTAGCAAGTTGCGTTTTTTACTCATTAAAGAGTAACTAAATGGGCGTGCCAAAGGCTTTCCCTACCCACAAACAAAAGATAAAAAGTGCCGTGAAAGAGGCGGTCTCTGAAGTTTGGGGTGACATGCGGGGGGGTGAGTGTGTGGGCCTTTGCATTGGCACAATCACAGCAGACTGATTACGTGGGAGGGACTTGGTTATAAACCACAGGTGCATGGGGCAGGACAATGGGCAGCACAATGGGCAGCACCTGATGACGATGTGTGGAGCTGGTGCGGCTTATGACGTTCTGTGGAGGCCGTGGACACTCTCCAGCCAATCAGGAAATTCTAATTTAGTAGCAGAGTTTACCCTGAAGGGGGCGCAACCCATTCGTTTTCAGGCCAAAGTTAGGATTTTACACATGTTTGCGCTATAATGTCAGAATAATGTCAGGGACCAGTAGACAACACTATGAGACACCCATTGAGACAGTTTATCAGTAAAAAAAACTTGATTTGGTGTTTAGTTACTCTTTAAGTCCGTGAGAGTAAATACTACGCTGACAGAAAAGACAAAGGGACAGAGGGATATTGTACATCCAGTTACAAGGCAAGGCAAGTTTATTTGTAGAGCACAATTCATACACAAGGCAATTCAAAGTGCTTCACAGTTGCAGAAAATTACAAGAAACAGATAAAATCAATCAATAAAACATCAACATAAAGTTAATCAATTACAGTAAAACGCAGTCCCGGCGCCAGCTCAGTACAGAAGGGGGCGGCTGAAACCAAGGGGGGCAATGACGTTAAGGACTCGCGTTCGAATCGTGTAGTGTGGGGCAGCAGTCAGACGCAACTGGACTACAGTCGACACTAGCCCGCAGACCTGTCTGTTTCCACCACACACGCACATGCATTTGTTGTGGGCGGGGCCGCACAGAGCGGCACGCTGTACAGATCGTCCTTAAAAGTTTTTAGAGCTGGGATGAGAACAGAAGTGGACAAATGCTGTCATCTGTTGGGAGTTATGGAATCATTCAGAGGAGCCAAACTGTATTAAAAGAGAAAAGAAACCACTAAATCCAACTATGAAGGTAAGCTACATGCAAATGTTATGCTAACGCCAGCTAAAGCTGCGCTAACAGCGGCTAAATGCTAATATCAGCAAAATCCCCTTTTAGCACAGCGGTATGATGTTGTGAAATATTAAATCCTGCGTGACCTGCGTGTCAATAGTGAGGGCTGTCCACTCTCTCGTGGCCAATCAGAGGCCAGAGTCTGTTCACGTCACATCAGACACGGGTAGCCCGCTTTGGCCCAATCAGAGGTCGGTCCCAAAACCTATACCTGGCCAGACCGGTTTGGCCCTGGCCTTTGTTATGGAAAAGGCCGACAAAGCGAGTGAAAGAGCCATTCGGCTGACACGCGCCTGCATGTGGAAAAGAGCCTTATTGAGGGAAGTGTCTGATCAGCTCCTTCACAGCGAGTCTGCATCGATGTAGATTTAACAGGTGTGTGTTACACCGGAAGGCAAGTTCTGCGTTTATTTAGGAGCATCTAAGTGTTCATTTGAACAACTTTATCATCATGTAGACATTTATTAATGAAAAAGAAAGCGACAGTGAGACTTGATATGACTTTATTGGGAGAGGAAAAGTTCTCACTTGTGAGTTTGAAGAAGGTAAAATATATAATGTAAATACGACATATTTGAATCTGAATGACTTTGTAAACTCATAAGGGAACTTTTTTTCATGTAAAAGTATGATCAGTCGAACTTTTGATTTTTGCAACATTATGGGCTGTGCAGTCCGTGAGTGCGAGGGAGACTGCGTCTGAAAGTCACAGCTCGAATTTCTCTGGTGAGTGAACCTCTGAAGGTGCCCTCACTGAGGCCTGAGTGAAAGGGAGGAAGGAACGGTTTCGGAAAGGCCTCCTGTGTCTGCGCAGGTTTTCTCCGTCATCCTAAAAACATGCACATAATTGGGAGTTTGAGTAATCCTGCATATTTATCCACCAGAGGGCGCTCCAACACAGTGAAAAGATGCTTTAACTCTGACACTTCATCTGTGAATGCTGTAGAATAAGGAGCAGATTTATCGTAGTGAAAGAGAACATGAAGTTGGTGTGAGTGGAGCTGATGCAGAGGAGAGGTTCAGATGGAGCAGAGGACGAAGATGCTGTGAAACATCATCCCATGAATTGGCAGAAATTTAGCAGCACATTTGCAAAACAGGAGTAAAACTGGATGAATGACAGGTTGTACGAGACAATTATCTTTTACATGAAGCCTAGTTGTAAAATAATCCATGTTTGACTCTAAAGTGACACATTCTTTATCCTGGATTCATTATTTGTGAAAAGTTGCTCTAGTCTAAATAATTAGCCTGGTGAGACCAGAATGATTCCCCTCTGTATTTTTGTATACAGCGGGGATCAGTCATCAGTAAATGGATAAGTCTAGTTTAATTTATTCATAGTATTTTACAAGGATAAATAGAACAAATGAACACAATACATATAACATCAGTGAAAGCTTTCTGCACTAAATGATCCTTTACTGAGCATTAGCAGCACTTACCTGGTTTCTTTATTGTGGTACGTTCCTTTACACTCTGCTGCCCCTGCTGCTCACAGACGGTAACGGTGACTTTTAAAACTATAATGTACCAGAATAAAACAGAAGATCATGATATTTATTTATCCATCTTTAGTGGCAGTGGCAGTTAGCATTCTCTCAAAACTATTATATTTTTTAACAAACACGAAAAGATTAATTAGGAAATACATGGACTGACTTGAATATTGTGAGAGTGATTTATTACTGTGATATTGTTCAAGACCGTTTCAGCCCAGTCTGTTCCAAACACAAACATGAAATCAATGTGTCTTTTTTCAAACACTAAATTCCATCAAATCGAGGCTAAAATGGATCTAAATGAAGAAAACTGTGAATAAAACTGAACTTATATATTTTTAAGTGACTTATAGAACAGTGTTTCTCAACTGGAGGGTCGGGACCCAAAAGTGGGTCGTGGAACCCTTTGTCACGAGTCTTTCAGAAAACACTGAAAATGCGTCGCCCAAGTCTGTTAAAATGACTGTTATTTGATGTTTATTATGATCGGCTTATTGCTTATTCAGCAGTAATGTGTGAGGAAAATACAGTATTTTACATTATGTGAAACAAAATTCAGAAATTCATAGTTTTTGTCTCCAGTGCTTAGTTTTTAACTGGTTTTAGTCTCAAATACAGAATATTTTTTTAAACCCCGAACCCTCAGGTGTGTCGTGTCTAAACTTTCCCTAACTCCTTCCTAACCGACAGCCCAATTCAGACGCTTCTTATCATGGCGGACGCTGACGCACATCCGGTTTGGCGTAAGACCCCTTACCAATCTGCTCGTTTCGTATGGGGCAATTGCCCTGCCTGGGCCCCATCCGAAACAAGCAGATTGGTAAGAGGTCTTACACCAAACCGGATGTGCGTCAGCATCTCTGATGCTAACTAACCGGTGATTAGGAGCTATGTGCCTTCCCATAAGCCAATGCGCCAACCCCCCCGCCCCCCTCCTCCCCACCCTCGAGTGATTCATGCGCAACCACTGTTGATTGACAGGTGCACATTTAATAATCAAAATAATCAAAATAAAAAAAAGATTCTGCACAAGCCAAAGTTTATAAAAGTGACAAAATAGATGTTAGAGTCACCACAGCTCAGTCACATGTCACTGTTTTAAAGAGCCGCCTCAGTAAATGTTCAAGTCGTCCGGAGGCATGTGTCCTCCCTTTGGTTAGCATGTGACTAATATACCATCAGTGTAGCCTTTGTTGCCTTGCTCCAGCCAAAATTACCCATAATGCATCACGGCTCTCAAGAAAAGAAAAAGAAAAAAGGTGGTGCTGGCTTGTGTGACTTGTAAAAGCACTTAAATTCCACTTTATAAGAAAAAATACATAATAATAATAATAATAATAATACATCAAACTTGTATAGCGCTTTTTGGACACTCAAAGACGCTTTACATGGGGCAAAACAAAACAAAAAAGGGGTTTACGGAAAAGCTAGTTTGAACAGGTGGGTTTTGAGTACTGATTTGAAGGTAGGTAGTGAGTCAGAGTTTCTAATGGGCTGTGGGAGTGAGTTCCAAAGGGTGGGGGCGGCGATGGCAAAGGCTCGGTCCCCAGGGTTCGGCGGTTAGTGCGGCTGATGGGGTGAGGCGGCTGGTGCCGGCAGAGCGGAAGTGGCGGGTGGGCTGGTGTTGTTGCAGGAGCTCAGAGAGGTAGGGCGGGGCCAGGTTATGGAGGGACTTGTAGGTGAGGAGGAGGAGCTTGTACTGAATCCGATATTGAACGGGGAGCCAGTGGAGCTGTTGAAGGACCGGGGTGATGTGTTCTCTGGACCGGGTGTGGGTGAGGAGGCGGGCAGCAGAGTTCTGGATGTATTGCAGTTTTTGGAGATGGTGTGGAGTGGTGGGAAGTCCATAGAGGAGGCTATTGCAGTAGTCGAGTCTGGAAGTGATGAATGCGTGGATGAGAATTTCTGCTGTTGACTGGGTAAGGGAGGGGCGGAGGCGGGCAATGTTGCGGAGGTGGAAGAAGGATGTTTTAGTGATGTGGTTAATGTGTGTTTGGTATGAGAGGGTGGAGTTCATTATGATGCCGAGGTTGCGTACAGAGGGGAGGGGGTGACATTGTGACCGTCGATGAGGAGGGTAAAGTTCTGGACAGAGGAGAGGAGAGATTTGGGGCCGGTGATGAGGAGTTCAGTTTTATTGCTGTTGAGTTTGAGAAAGTTATTGTCCATCCAGGTTTTGATGTCGGGAGATGCAGTCAGTGATGGTGGAGAGGATAACCGGGGTGATGGATTTGGTGGAGATGTAGAGTTGGGTATCGTCGGCATAGCAGTGAAAGTTGAGTCCATGGTGGCGGATGATCCGACCGAGGGGAAGCATGTAGATGGTAAATAGGAGGGGCCGAGCACGGAACCTTGGGGGACGCCGTGGGTGACAGGGGAAGTGTGGGAGTTGCAGTTGTTGACAGAGACAAAGTGGTGACGGTCGGAGAGGTATGAAGTGAACCAGAGGAGTGCTGTGCCGGAGATGCCGATTGATTGTAGACGGTCTACAATGCGTTGACTTGTTTAATAGCTCTGCAGCCAGAGTTCATTTTAGTTGTGTCCTTTTACAAAAAAAGAAACGTTTTTGTCAAGATTTGGTCAATCAATCAATTTTAGGCAAAGCAACTTTATTTATACTGCGCATTTTATACACAAGGCAACTCAAGTTATTTTTTCAAATCTTTTTTTTAATCTTTTTAGTCAATAATGGAAACAATGAAGCTATTTGATTCAAACATTAAAGCACATTTCACTGTTTCGTGGAGCAACAAAGAACTTGATTTGTTTCATGGGCATTGATTGAATTTAATTGAATATGATTGATGTAAGGCACTTTCAAATATTTAATATAAAAGTTTATAGTCTCCCTTTCGATTTTTTTATTTTAAAAGTGTCATTGTCTCTGACTACTTTTAATTTATTTATTTTTAGTCTGTAAAATTATAATTATACTTTCACCCCCCCCAACGCTTCAGAATCCCCCTCCTCTGCAGACTCGCCCCTCTCCTCTGGATGAAACATAACTTCCTTATTTTTATTTTGTGATGTCACTTCCTTTACCTCTGAAGTGTGTTCAATTAGCAGCTCTTTGTGGACCAAGGTAGGACACTTGCCTCGGGCTGGAAGGAAGTGAGTTTGGAGGCACTGCCTTCAACACCAAGGCAAGACAAGGTACCTAGGCTTTGGGAAACAGCCACTGAATCACCTTCAGCCCCCAACCTAAATCCAGGAAACAGAGGCTCATTGGAGGAGGAGGTGAAGGTGTAAATGTGGGACAGTTTTCCACCAGAGCGGACCTCATAGAAGGACAGCGCTCCAGCCTCAGAGTCCAGGAACACGCCCACTACAGCTGAGCGAGAGCGAGGGGAGGAGGAGGAGGGAAAGAGGGGTGTTTCTCTCTTGTTGTGACAGACAGAGTAAACTCCACCATTGATCCTCAGACTCCAGGACTGATCATTGTCTCCAAACCTACTCTCCTCTTTGTATCCTCTCCGTCTGATTCCTCTGTAACTCACTGCTATATCAACTCTCCACTCCCCCTCCACTGCACCTCCCAGTAACAGCGCCCCCTCAGGCCAGTGGAGCTCAGGACCTGAGGCTGGACCATGAACCTGTCCTCATGATCTGGATACTGCTGCTCCTTTCTCTTTCTGGTCACAGTCCGTTTGTCCTCAGACAGAAGGAGGTTCCTCTGAGCTGTGTTTGGATCCAGAGAAAACTCACAGGAATCTGAGGAAACAAACAACTCATGACATCACTTCCTGTTCCTGTGAGTCTGAGGAGTTCTGCTGTTATTTTTTGTTTACATAATGAGCTGTAATAAGTAGGCCTATAGGCATAAATAAACTGGGAATACTCACACTTCATCAGACCTGGGACCATCCACTGTTCTCCAGCAGGATCCAGCCTGAAATACACAAGTCCAGTTTACTGTAGACCAGACCAGATCTGGACCAGGGGGACTCACCTGAGAGAGTGCAGGGGCCCCTGAGGGGCCCGTAGAGCGGTCAGGAGCTTGGTGGAGGGTCCTGGATGGTTGTAGCTTAGGTCTAACTCTCTCAGGTGGGAGGGGGCGGAGCTCAGAGCTGAGGCCAGAGAAGCCCCGCCCCTCTCTGAGATCAGACATCCAGACAGACTAAAGACACACAGCATTAGCCTCTAATGTGGACACAGAGACAGAGTGCATCATGGGAGCGTCTCACCTGAGGGTGTGCAGTCTGCAGGGGGCGCTCTTCAGTCCAGAACACAGCAGCTCCACTCCTGAGTCCTGGAGGTCGTTGTTACTGAGATCCAGGTGAGTCAGACTGGAGGAGCTGAGGACTGAGGCCAGAGGACCACAGCTGAGAGGAGACAGGCCACAGCCGCTCAGACTGAGGACAGAGAGGACGATTAGAGACTAGAGCCATGACACAAGTGTTTAAATACAGTCTGGACTCACATGGCTTTGGTGGAGACTTTGACGACCGGCAGCAGCTTCAGGAGAGCTGTCTCTGAGGAACAGTATTTCTTGAGATCAAACTCCTCCAGGTCTGAGTCTGAGGACAGTAAGAGGAAGGACACAGCAGACCAATGAGCAGGAGAATATAACCAGGAGAAATGTCCTTCTCTCATGTATCGCTGTATTCTCTCCATCAGACTGTGGTCGTTCAGTTCGTTCAGACAGTGGAGCACAGGTTCAGGCTCCTCTCTGCAGACAAACCCTCTTCATCCAGCTTCTGATTGATGTACTTTACTGTCTCCTGATTGGTCGAGTCACTTCCCGTGTGAGTCAGCTGACCTGGCAGCAGGCTCTGATTGGTCGGCAGAGACAGCCCCAGGAGAAAGTGCAGGAACAGGTCCAGGTGTCCGTTTGGACTCTGTAAGGCCCGGTCCACAGCAGAGCGGTAGAAGGCCTCAGGGCTCTCAGAGGAGTGTGGTGTGGACAGCAGGTTCTCCCCTGAGCTGAAGAAGTTCTCATGGACGTGAAGAGCAGCCAGAAACTCCTGCACACTCAGATGGATGAAGCAGTAGACCTTGTCCTGGTACAGGCCTGGCTCCTCTCTAAAGACCTGTGTGAAGACTCCGGAGTACACTGAGGCGGCTGCAGCGTCCAGACCACACTCGCTCAGGTCACTCTCGTAGAAGATCAGGTTTCCTTTCTGCAGCTGCTCAAAGGCCAGTTTTCCCAGAGACCGCACCATCTCCCAGGTCTCTGGAGTCCAGTGAAGGTCTGTCCCAGATCCCTCATGATACTTGATGTTCTTGACTTTGGCCTGGACCACCAGGAGGTGGATGTACATCTGGGTGAGGGTGCGGGGCAGCTCTTCTCTCTCTCTGGTCTCCATCAGATGGAGCAGGACTGTGGAGAGGATCCAGCAGAAGACTGGGATGTGGCACATGATGTACAGGCTGTGGATGCTCTTGATGTGGGAGATGACGGCTGTGGCCTGCTGCTCGTCTCTGAACCTCTTCCTGAAGTACTGCTCCTTCTGTGGGTCGCTGAACCCTCGCACCTCTGTCACCATGGAGACGCACTCAGCAGGGATCTGATTGGCCGCCGCGGGCGTGTGGTTATCCAGAGGCGAGCGGAGGGAAGCAGGCTCCCCCTGATGAGGTTCACCAGCAGCTCCTCCACTGAGGCGCTCTCTGTGAGCTCCGTCAGGACCCGGGTCCGGCTGAAGTCCAGAGGAAGTCTGCACTCGTCCAGACCGTCAAAGATGAAGAGCACCTGGAGCTGCTGAAAGCTGCAGAGACCTTTGGTTTGACTGAAGAAGTGGTGCAGCAGCTCCACCAGGCTGTACTCTGTGTCTCTGAGCACATTGAGCTCTCTGAAAGTGAAGGGGAACAGCAGCTGGACGTCCTGGTGGGCTCTGCCTTCAGCCCAGTCCAGACTCAACTTCTGAGTCAGCACTGTTTTCCCTACGCCGGCCACGCCCTTCGTCAGCACCGTCCGGATTGGTCGCTCCTCTGTCAGCTTCGCTCTGATTGGCTGCTGTCTGTGGGCGGGGCCTTTAAACAGATCGTCACATGTGATGCTTGTCTCTGTAGCGGCTGGTTTCCTGAACGCCGTCTCGATGTGTCTGACCTCATGTTCCTGGTTGACCTCTGAGGCCCTCCCTCTGTGATGTAGAGCTCTGTGTAGATCTGGTGCAGGGGGCGGAGTTTCCTGCTTTAGCCACACCCTCAAACACACAGCTGAACCTCTGCTGCAGATGACTCTTCAGTTTATCTCTGCAAACTCCAGCAGGACGCCCTGAATAAAGACAGAGACAACAATGAACTGGACACTAACACCAAATATAGTCAATCATGCTGATGTGGAACAACACATGGTCTCTGTGACCAAAAACCGTCTGTGTTGCGCCCTTTGCGTTAAAACATCTTCAGCATTTGAATTTTGCGGCTGACATGTGTGGTTTGCTCTAACACCGGATTCACACCAACAGTGGTGGAAGCAAATAGAGCGGCGAGCTTCCATTCATTTCCTATACTGGCTGGCGACCATAAAGCGGCCACCGGAAATACACAAGAGAGTGATGGGCAGCCAGAGCAGCGACGGTATTTGTATAGCATTGAAACTAATTCAACTCTATGCAAATACAGAGCCATTCACTGAGGTGACCACCAACCAAAGAACACGATCTGACAGACACCTGTACATAATTGACCTTTCGCAAACCCCGCCCAGAAATGGTAATTGTCCAATCATACATCCTAGCAACCGTACCAGCACTGAGCAGATAAGCACACATTAGCTAGATAACGTCTAGCTACTGAAAGTCACATAACGTTACACTAACTGGAGCTGTTTGGTGTAACTGTGCCGGTAAACTTTTACGCGTCAGTTTACAGTCTCTTAATGGTAACTAATTTGTACACTAAATGTGTTCTTGTTTTGTGGCAAGGTCTGTAAGCACCTTAGAGGCCTGAGGATCCACCAGACCAAGATGGGCTGCACAAGGAAGAAGCAAGTAGAGCAACGCACAGAGCCGGTGCAAAGCACTGACCCTGGTGAGACGGAGGAGGAGCAGGAAACGGAGTCACCCCACAGTGTCCAGAACCTCCATGCTCGACATGCTACACCTAGCAAACCATCAGAACAGCGTCGCATTTATGGCCTGCTGCAAACAAGGAGGCTGAGTGGCGGCAGTTTGACTAGGACGTTGATGCTACTCTTGATGCATCATGCAGAGGAGAAGTTGATCAGCGACTGCAGTTGATGAGCACACTAATCATCAGCATCTGTGCATAGAGATTTGGCATCAATTTACCAAAGGCTCAGAACATCGCAGGGGCAAACCGGCATGAGACCAAAATGTCCCAGCTCAGGAAAGAGCTGAAGGCCCTAAACCGTCAGTATAAGAGGGCGAGCAAGGAGGAAAGGCCAGCCGTGACAGAGCTCCGGGACATCCTGAGGCAGAAACTCATCTCTCTGTGACGGGCTGAGTGGCACAGGCAGAGAGGCAGAGAGAGGGCCCGCAAGCGAACGGCCTTCGTTGCAAATCCCTTTGGATTTACTAAGCAGCTGCTGGGGCAGAAGCAGAGTGGGACCCTGCAATGCCCAGAGGAGGAGATCAACCAGAACCTCAGTGCCACATACAGTGACAGCAGGAGAGAGGAAAATCTGCCCACCTGCAAAGAGCTACCCACACCACCAGAACCCTCTTGCCAGTTAACATCAAGGAGCCCACTTTGGCAGAGGTCAAGAACATCGTACGAGCTGCACGTACCAGCGCTGCCCCAGGCCCAAGTTGAGTGCCATACAAAGTCTATAAACATTGCCCGAGATGCCTGGAGAGGCTGTGGAGACTCATCAGGGTAGTATGGCGGAGGGGGAAGGTGGCCCAGCAATGACGTCATGCAGAGGGTGTTTGGATACTGAGGGAGGAGAATGCGAGTGACATCACGCAGTTCCGCACCATCTCCCTGCTCAGTGTGGAAGGCAAAATCTTCTTGGAGGACAAACACCGCTTTTCCGTGGATGAGTCCCCATCCCAACAGTGTCGGAGAAGCCCGTGAAGAGTCTAGGGAAGATCTTTGACAGAACCCTGAAGGACAAGGCAGCGGTCGAGGCAGCCCACATGAAGCTGAAGACATGGCTATCAGCAGTGGACAGTCCGGTCTCCCGGGGAAGTTCAAGGCATGGGTATACCAGCATGTCATTCTGCCAAGACTTCTGTGCCCACTACTGATTTACGAAGTCCCAGTGACCACTGTGGAGGGCTTTGAACGCAATGTCAGTCAATACCTGCGCAAATTGCTGGGTCTACCGAAAAGCCTGAGCAGCATTGCCCTGTATGGGCACACCAACAAGATGCAGCTTCCTTTTACTAGTCTGACGGAGGAGTTCAAAGTCACCAGAGCCAGGGAGGTGTTGCTTTACAGAGACTCGGCTGACAGAACTGGGAGGAAATGGCGAGCGCAAGAGGAAGTCGACCAAGCAGAGGCGAGACTGAGACATAGCATCTTAGTTGGCTCTGTGGCAGTTAGACGAGCTGGTCTGGGTAGCCACACAAAGCTACGCTACGACAAAGCCCGAGGACGAGAGCGACGCCAGATGGTACATGGAGAGATTCGTGCAGAGGTGGAGGAGGAACGGAAAAGTAGGACCGCGGCAATGCGCCAGCAAGGAGCTTGGGCCAATTGGGACCATGCATCTGCCCAGAAGATCACCTGGACACAACTATGGAAGTCTGAACCTGCAAGACTTAAGTTCCTGATCCAGTCGGTGTATGATGTCCTACCAAGTCCATCTAACCTTCATACCTGGGGCCTGGCAGAAACACCAACATGCCCACTGTGCCCGGCTCATGGTTCCCTAGAGCCCATCCTGAGCTGCTGCCCTAAAGCGCTAGGAGAGTCCCCTCTCCTAGTACACGTGGTGCCATAACCAGGTGTTGAAGGCAGTAGCGGACGCCATCTGCACTGGAATCCGGGAGTCGAAACATCAGTTCCCAGTGAGGCACAACATCTCCTTTGTCAGGGCAGGGGAGAAACCCCGGGGGGAACGTAAGGCCACAACTGGACTGCCAGCCATGGCCCATGACTGGCAGTTACATGTGGACCTTGGGAGGCAGTTGAAGTTCCCAGAGCACATCGCAAGGACGTCACTGAGGCCAGATCTGGTCTTAACATCTGACTCAACAAAGCAAGTCATGCTACTGGAGCTTACAATCCCCTGGGATGACAGGATGGAGGAGGCTTATGAAAGAAAGAAGGTGAAATATTTCGAGCTGGTTGAGGCATGCAGAGGAAGTGGATGGAGGGCCCGCTGTGAGCCAATAGAAGTGGGCTGCAGGGGCTTTCTAAGTCAAACTGTGCATCGGGCATTCAGGCTCCTTGGTATCCTTGGTAGGCCGCTGAAAAAGCCTCTAGGTGGTTGTGGATCAAGAGGGGGACGCATGGAGTAGCGCGCTGCTTGGACACAAACCGGGGCCTGATCAACCCTGGTTGGGTCGCCCAGGTGAGGGTGTCTGAAGATCAAAGACTCAAAACACCCTATGACCCTGGGTCCTTCACTAAAGATGTGTCCAAGCTGCAACTTCAAGGTGTTTGAAAATCTTTCCCAAACGTTTAGCTGTCTCCCTTTATCAAAAATTATCAAAATACTGTGCTTTTTGTCACGGTTCTAACAATAACTGGCTGTAGCTTATAATCATTGTGGCACCTGTAGGTTTAGCTATCGTTAGCTAACTTTAGCAAACCGAAGCAACGCTGATATTTTTAACAATACTACAAAAATAAATGAGTGCGTGCAAATAGAGTTTCCTGAGGAGCTATTCCCTCTCCGTGTGCTGTTTACCCATGACCTTCTTTGGACCTGTAACACCGATAAATACACGAGAAATAGACGTGTTACAATAGTTTAATATCTTGAATATATCCATGTGCTGTATATTGTAACCCCTTTTTTCCTGAATCAGGAGGATATCGCCCCAGTATTGATCCTACAAGAGTCACTAACACGAGTCACTCCAGCATCGGCATCAGAACGTTTGATGGACCTAGCAACAATAACTGCAGTGGGGGAAAAAAGTATTTAGTCAACCAACAATTGTGCAATTTCTCCCACTTAAAAAGATGAGAGAGGCCTGTAATTTTCATCATAGCTATACCTCAACTATGAGAGACAAAATGAGAAAAGAAAATCCAGAAAATCACATTGTCTGATTTTTTATGAATTTATTTGCAAATTATTGTGGAAAATAAGTATTTGGTCAATAACAAACAAGCAAGATTTGTGTCTCTCACAGACCTGTAACTTCTTCTTTAAGAGGCTCCTCTGTCCTCCACTCGTGACCTGTATTAATGGCCCCTGTTTGAACTTGTTATCAGTATAAAAGACACCTGTCCACAACCTCAAACAGTCACACTCCAAACTCCACTATGGTCAAGACCAAAGAGCTGTCGAAAGACACCAGAAACAAAATTGTAGACCTGCAACAGGCTGGGAGGACTGAATCTGCAATTGGTAAGCAGCTTGGTGTGAAGAAATCAACTGTGGAAGCAATTATTATAAAATGGAAGACATACAAGACCACTGATAATCTCCCTCGATCTGGGGTTCCATGCAAGATCTCACCCCGTGGGGTCAAAATGATCACAAGAACCGTGAGCAAAAGTCCCAGAACCACACGGGGGACCTAGTGAATGACCTGCAGAGAGCTGGGACCAAAGTAACAAAGGCTACCGTCAGTAACACACTACGCCGCCAGGGACTCAATTCCTGCAGTGCCAGACGTGTCCCCCTGCTTAAGCCAGGACATGTCCGGGCCCGTCTGAAGTTTGCTAGAGCATCTGGATGATCCAGAAGAGGACTGGGACAATGTCATATGGTCAGATCAAACCAAAATGGAACTTTTTGGTCAAAACTCAACTCGTCGTGTTTGGAGGAGAAAGAATGCTGAGTTGCATCCAAAGAACACCATACCTACTGTGAAGCATGGGGGTGGAAACATCAGGCTTTGGGCTGTTTTTTGCAAAGGGACCAGGACGACTGATCCGTGTAAAGGAAAGAATGAATGGGGCCATGTATCGTGAGATTTTGAGTGAAAACCTCCTTCCATCAGCAAGGGCATTGAAAATGAAACGTGGCTGGGTCTTTCAGCATGACAATGATCCCAAACACACCACCCGGGCAACGAAGGAGTGGCTTCGTAAGAAACATTTCAAGGTCCTGGAGTGGCCTAGCCAGTCTCCAGATCTCAACCCCATAGACAATCTTTGGAGGGAGTTGAAAGTCCGTGTTGCCCAGCGCCTGCCCCAAAACATCACTGCTCTAGAGGAGATCTGCATGGAGGAATGGGCCAAAATACCAGTAACAGTGTGTGAAAACCTTGTGAAGACTTACAGAAAACTTTTGACCTCTGTCATTGCCAACAAAGGGTATATAACCAAGTATTGAGATGAATTTTTGTTATTGACCAAATACTTATTTTCCACCATAATTTGAAAATAAATTCATAAAAAAATCAGACAATGTGATTTTCTGGATTTTTTTTCTCATTTTGTCTCTCATAGTTGAGGTTTAGCTATGATGAAAATTACAGGCCTCTCTCATCTTTTTAAGTGGGAGAACTTGTTGGCTGACTAAATACTTTTTTCCCCACTGTAAATGGGGGCTTTTGTGAAAGGTCAATTGGCTCACACACTTCAGCTTTGTCTCAAACACCACCTCAATGTGCTCCTGCTCAAGGGGGCTGGTGAAGGAAGTAGAACAAACTGAGGAACAGAAAGCGAAATATTTTCACTTGAATACGGTGTGACAGAGGATTCACACCAAGTGAAAATATAATAAATAACGACCGGACACTAACACCAAAAGCTGGGAGTAGAAAAATGTGGAAGAACATATTTTACCCTCTATATCTACCCTCTGTTATTGTATTCACAAAACACTAGAAGGCAGTAGAGACCATTTGGTGTTGATGTTCCCCATGAAGCCGACCATCAGTAAAATAATGACTCTTTTAAACTGTGGTATTTCATAGTGCTATGAGCTGTGGGTTAGAACTAATAATCCTCTGTGACTAAAACTCCATGTGGAGAGTGACCAAAGACTGAGCTGAAATGACTCTGTTCATTATGAAGTGAAACAGGTCAGATCCAGGTGTGAGCTGCTCCTCTGATGGACTGTAGACAGAGTTCTTACTGGAGCTCAGACGCTCGGCCAGCTGCTCCTGCTTCATCCTCCTCAGGAAGTCCAGGGTGATGTTCAGCACAGCCTCTCTGCTGCTCTGCTCATCCTCACTCTCTGAGCTACTCTCTGGGTACTCTGAGACCAGGAGCCTGTGGAGCCTCTGCAGCTGCTCTTTGACAAACGTCAGGATGTCCTCCTCCAGACGCTGGAATAGAATCAGATTTAAAGAGTTTCAGTCAAAGAGAGGACCTGAGGAGCCCACAGAGAACCCCACACATGCTGCAGTCATGGCTACTCACCGTGAATATGGCGTCCAGCTGCTCCTTTGGGCCTGGCTCCCTGTGAACCAACAAACAGAAACATTAGAGACTTCCACAGCTCTGAGCAGAGACCACTGCAGCCGCCTTTGGACTCATTTAGACTCACAAGAAGCTCCTCCACAGACCTCCTGAGGACTCGCCATCTACAGCTCACACCGGGACTAAACCAGGTCTGACTCTGGTGCCGTCAGCTTGTCCTGATCTGCCTCTTGCACATACTCTGGTTCATGCACAGTTTTTACTTCTAATCTGAGTTTTACGTTAAACCCAGTGGCCACTGGCTGCTCTGCTTTATGACCACGACATAGAGGCCTCCATTGCTGTAGTGCCTCCATATAGCCACTAGTCTCCCATTAGAAATCATTACACTTTAGATACGTTAAAAACAACTTTAAAGCCCAGTGCCTAATTTTTTGGAACTTTCTACAGCTAAATATTCCTCGTGAGATAATGCTGGGTTAGTTACAATTAAAGGGACCAGGCTGGTTTTCGCAAGAAACATTTTAGAAATCTTGTACTTAACGAGGGCCGAACTGTTAGCATTGGAGGTGCGCGAGCTACACGTCTCGCAAGGGCCAAGTCTACAGTGAAGATCCCGCCCTTATGCCCTTATTAGGAACATGCTTCGTCAGAGCTGGGGAGGAGGAGTCTGTAAATCCGCCATGATTTCCCCTCGAACGTGGCCATTATGCTAAACGGGGAGGAGTGAGGAGGAGCTGTCTATTATTTTACAGTGTATAGTTAAACCTGGTTGGTCCAGTCCATCACAAATACTGTTTTCATTCCATTCAACAACAGCCATAAACAACATGCTTTTACTCAATATAAGTTCATTCCCCGTTTGTTGTTGTTGGAATGTGTGTCACATTTTAAGAAGCAACTTTGAGGCTTCATATTTATAAAAAAGGGCATTTGAACATTTGAGTCATAATCAAGGTAACACTTTCACCTTTTATTTTGAATGTTTTTTTAAATGGAATAATGTCATATTGAAAAGTGTAGTACTTGGTAAAGGCCTCGAGGGGCGCTGTGTCAGCAGATTGATTAGTGGTTATGTAATGATGACAATATAAATGATGTATTTGGGAAAAACTCTTGATGCAGGGTTCTTCTGACGAGGCCTCTGTAAAAGCGTCTAAAGGGCATCACTCTGCTTCTGTTAGTTTGGTGCGGAAACACTGAACAGCGAAGAGTTCAGGGGCTGGACTGGATAAAATGTGTATTTTAGTATAAAGGAGGACAGTCGATACAAAATGGTGTGAAATTAGGTTTTGTAGGTGATTTTTTTTTTACATATTCTTATTTTTCTATTGTTCCATCCATCCATTTTCTTCCACTTTATCCGGGGCCGGGTCGCGGAGGCAGCAGTCTAAGCAGAGATGCCCAGACTTCCCGATCCACGCACACCTCCTCCAGCTGTTCTGGGGGACCCCGAGACGACACCAGGCCAGCTCGGAGACATAGTCCCACCAGCGTGTCCTGGGCCTTCCACGAGGCCTCCTCCCAATAGGACATGCCTGGAACACCTCCCGAGGGAGGCGACCAATTTTTCTATTGTTAATGTTTTTAATAGCATAAATAATAAGTGCCCATCCTATGGGAGGCTGTGAGCTCTTTTAAAAGTTTAAATATATTAGTCGCCTATAATAAACCGAAAAAAGGTTATGGTATGTTTCCTGAAACTTCCCAGATCGCTCCCACAAAGAGACGACTCTGTGACTGAAGAGTGACATAAACACATTGTCCAATGACAGGGAGAGCTCTTCACATTTAGGTCAATATTTCATCAATGGGACTCACCTCTGGTCTTCAGGAGGAGGCTCTTTAAAGTAAGGAGGGTTGCCTTTAGAGTGGTCACTTTTCAGAGACACAGAGCTGGGAGCAGGTTTAGGTCTGGGTTTAGACCCGGGGCCAGGTCCAAGTGGGTCCATGCTGTAGGTGGAGCAAAATAAATGGTCTTTAATCATCAAATATGACTGAGTAAGGACTACAGGTGCATTAAACACTCCAATGTCAGTGTATTCGTAGTATTATTTTCAGGCTTTCATACATTTGTGGGGGCCACAGTTTGGACTGGGCGGCAGAGCCTGACTACATCACGCTCAGGGGGCTTCAAGGAAAAAAGTTTGTGAACCACTGCTCTACAGCATCAGGGAATAGAGACGACTGACAATTAAACCACTATTCCCCGAATATTACATTTGGACTTTAAAGTGATTCTATAGATAAGATAATAGAGTCTAGGATGACATTATGGGAATGTTTGGGTTTGTGACAGTCTGGTTTATATTTCCTATAAATGTCAAATATTACAATAAATAGAGACAAGCCGATACAAAATGGTATTAAATTAAGTTTTGTTGGTGATTTTTCTTTTTTCTAGCATTCATGTTTTTAGTAGCATAAAATAATAAGTGCCCATCCTATAGGAGGCTGTGAGCTCTTTGTTTTCTATTAGTCGTTTATGATAAACTGAAAAAAAATAACCCTGTGTCCAAAACCATTCAGTGGTTATGACACTTCCCAGATCGCTCCCACAAAGAGACGACACTGTGACTGAAGAGACAGTCATAAAACAGACACATTGTGCAATGACAGGGACAGCCCTACACATTTGGGCAGGGGCGCCGGAAGTGGGGGTGCGGCAGGTGCTGCAGCACCCCCTGGTGGCGAAGCTTGAAAAATTGCAATGACAATAAAATGATAGCTTATGAATACAGTATATCTGGTAGCTGTTTCATTCTGTTCCACAACATTGTAAGCCTAAAGCCTTGTTTGGGTGAAGGATGAAGAGAGGGATCATTTTAATAGTAATAAAAAAACTGTATTATTTTCAATGCATATTGGCCAATCAGATTTGTCTTGACAAGATTGTAATTCAGCCCGCGCATAGCATCTAATCGCTGTAACTGCGACCCATGTGCGCTCTCCCCTCCCTCGCTCTGCATGAACCTCGCTTGCCCACTTTTGCGTCTCAAAGTGAAGTCTTCGGGATGATAAAAGGTGTGTGGTATTTATGAACACTTTTGCCATTGTGTCCCATTGGTCAGTGATTGTATAAAACCTTTCTGTGGCCTGTTGTTTTTGTACAACAAATCAAATGCTAACTTTAGCTTGATTTATAGCGCTGATGCTCCAGACTAAACTGCTGCATTAGATGCCTGCAGAATACAGAGCCTGCTCTGCCTTGTGTTACATAATATCTATAGAATTCTATAACCCCCCGCACCCCTGCTGAAACGTCTTCCGGCGCGCCTGCATTTATTTCAATATGTCATCAATGTGACTTACCTCTGGTCTTCAGGAGGAGGCTCTTTAAAGACAGGAGGGTTTTCTTTAGAGCGGTCACTTTTCAGAGACACAGAGCTGGGAGCAGGTTTAGGTCTGGGTTTGGACCCGGGGACAGGTCCAGGTGGGTCCATGTTGTAGGTGCTGAGAATCAGAAGAAGAGTTCATTTGAGCAGAACATACAGTGATGTCAACAGTTGATGATCTCTGTTCTCCAGGTGTGACTTCACTGATGAACTTTATCAATGAATGTCCTCGACAGCAGGGGTTCCCAAAGTGGGAGTCGCAAGATGATTTTGAGACTATGGGCCCGATCCTGTGTCTCAAAACACAGTCTATAGCGTAACATTTGTGCTGAGTAGCAGCGTACTTTGTGATCATCGTTAACGCCCACAGTTGCTGCTTCCTGTCCTCGAAGAGAGCGGACGTGTTTCTGACTAGCTCCTGCCACCGCGTTGCTGCTGCTTCTGTGTCTTGTCTGATTATTTTCATTTTCTTTTCTCTCTGGACCTGCAGCTCACTGGGATCCTAAACCGGCTAACCATGGAATTGATAAACTGGTCTCTCTCCACGATGATAAGGTCTTTTCTCAAAGAAATGGCACTGTGGAGAAATGAAATGCCCAGATGCAATGTACGCGGCTGGATACTCCCTCAACTCTTGGAACAAGTGGAAAGTGGTGTGCTTAGCAGTGCTATCTGTGGAAGACGTTGAAGATATTTATCTTTTTGAGCTTATGATAGCAGGTACCTGCTATCATACCTGCTCCTAAGGTGTAGGAGTTGCCCTGGTTTATCGCAAAATCGGCAAACAGCAGCAAAAAAGGAGACCCCGCTGCTGTCCGTGGAAATTAAAGAACATTATCGAAAAGTGAGTGAGCATTTGCTGGAATTACAACGGAATGTAGCGAAAAGCGAGGAACTCTTTCAAGTCCTTTCTGCTCGGTACGAGGAAGGTATAAGGAAGATGGATTACATCTTGACTCGGTCTGGAGAAATGTTCCGCGAGGTTGCGGGAAAGATCTCCGGGCTGTACAGAACGGTTGATGGACTAAGGCCGCTGCCTGCTGCGAATGTCTGAAATAATGTTGAGGACCAGTGAAAAGCGAAAACCACAGTGATTCTGTAAATGTTTTAATTAAAGTGGACAATAAATATCAAGTTAAAGAATGTAATCTTCCAAGGGGCGACAGTGGCGCAGATGGTAGAGCGGGTCGTCTCATGATCGGAAGGTCGTGGGTTCGAATCCCGCCTCCTGACGGTGCACATTGTCGTTGTGTCCTTGGGCAAGGCACTTCACCACATTGCCTCCAGTGTCTGCCTACACTGGTAGACCCCTAGGAGAGACCACAGGCCCGGTTTGAACCGTGAGGCGTCCTTCCGTGGACCCACCACCTGCAGAAGGACCATGGGGGCTGGTGCAATGTGATTGGGCAGCTCTGGCGGCTGCCCCACGACCCGGCACGGAAAAGTGGAAGAAAATGGATGGATGGATGGATCTTCCAAGGGCTCCAGAGCGCAGCTGTGCAGTTATCTCTCCTGTGCAATGTCACATCCCCCACAAGGACAAGCCACGGCGATTAGACGTACACAACATTTCAAGGCCAGGAGCCTCCTACATAACACGATACATGACCTGCCTTAACCTACCCCTCCCTCTGTCCGCCTCACCCTGTCTCTGACTCTATCTCTACCCACCTCCCCTCCCTATTGCACCAAAAAGAAAAATTTCCAGCAGGTTTTCCACTCGTAATGTGTATTATCCAAATCTATGTATAATTGTGTATGTATGTGCTTGCTTACTGTGATTTCTATTTTCAGCAACAAAGTGGCGCCATGTAACGGTTGTTCTGGTATGTCTGACGCGTGTGTGCGCAGACGTACCGAGTAAAATTCCCTAGTTGTGAATCTGTTCATTGCAATGGCAATAAACCTATTCTGATTCTGATTAATAAAGGTTTTAGTTTGACCTGTGAGAGCCTGTAAGGCTTAAGGAAGAACACAAGGCGACGCGATGTAAACGAGGAAATGAATGTCAGCAGTGCTCCCATCAGAGCAGTCACCTCTTCTTGTGATGCCCTGCATGTTTGCATGTTGGACGTGAAGATCCCAGCAGCTTTGGTTAGGTGTTATCCGGGGGCCAGAGTTGGTGACATCGAAGGTAACCTTAGACGCTTAAAGCAGGGAGGGAGGCGGTTCCGTCGGATCGTGATCCACGCGGGTGGTAACGATGTCCGGCGGAGACAGTCAGAGGTTCTCAAATTGCAAGTAGGCGCGGTGTGTGAATTGGCTAAAACGATGTCAGATACCGTAATATACTCTGGTCCTCTGCCCAATTTGGTCAATGATGAAATGTATAGCAGACATTTATCATTTAACTGCTGGTTGTCTAGATGGTGCGAGCAAAATGACGTTGGATATGTCAATAATTGGAGCGCCTTTTGGGGAAAGCCCAAGCTCATGCGCAGGGATGGCATACATCCAAATTTGGATGGTGCATCCCTTTTATCTACGAATATGGCCGATAGCCTTAGTCGCGGCCCAAATTGACGGTCAGATATGAGCCCCGGGCGCAGAGCAGTCGTGTAGAACACTCCTCTGTAACCACCGACCCTGCTCCCGGATTGTCACAAATCATCAAGTGTGTAGATTCTCCAGAACAAATAAAGACTGTGTCTGTCCTCCGTAAACCAAAACTAAATATCAAAAGCTCACATAACAAACGCTGACGTGCGACCAAATAACTTAATACAAATACCAGAACAAATACAGACTGTGTCAGTCCCCCGTATACCAAGCACTAAAACATCAAAAGCTCACAAAACAAACACTGGCATGCGACCAAATAACTTAATACAAATACCCAAGAGTAAACTTAACATTAAACAAACAATAACTAAGTGCTAAGCACATAACGTGTGGGTTGTTGAATATTAGATCAATCTCATCAAAATCCTTTTTAGTAAATGACTTAATTTGCGATAACAACTTTGACCTTCTCGCCCTGACTGAAACATGGCTTCAGCAGGATGACTATGTTAGGCTTAATGAATCTACCCCTCCTAGTTATGTTAATTTTCAGGCTGCTAGAACCACAGGCCGAGGTGGTGGGGTTGCAGTGATATCACACTCTAATCTTGTTCTAAATCCCAAAAATAACCTAAAGTTTAATTCGTTTGAAAGTCTAACACTGTCTCTTACCTGTCCCAAATGGAAAAAACAAAAGCTTTACTACTTGCTATTATTTATCGACCTCCTGGACCCTATTCAAACTTCTTAGCAGAGTTCTGAGTTTTTAGCTAGTATAGTGTTGGATTGGAATAAAATTATAATAGTAGGTGATTTTAACATTCATGTCGATAATAATAGTGATTGTCTGAGCAAGGCATTTAGTGCCCTACTAGATGGGGTTGGCTTTACACAAAATGTGAATCAACCTACTCACTGTCATAAACACACTCTTGATTGGTTTGTTTGGTTTGGTTTATTGGGTAGGGACAGTGCAAGTTAATGAACAAGCCACACCGGATTGTAGCCTTGGGCTAATTTCCATCCGTCGTCCCCCATGCGCACTCTCATTCATCCTGTCCTATTGTACATGTTTTTAGTGGTAGGGGAAACCGGAGTACCCGGAGGAAACCTACGCAGACACGGGGAGAACATGCAAACTCACACAGAAAGGCCCCGGCCTGGTGGGGATCGAACCCGGACCTTCTAGCTGTGAAGCACGAGCTCTAACCGCTGTACTACCGTGCCGCCCACGGCTGGTTTTAACATATGGGATTGAAATTAGCGACCTAAACATTCTCCTCAGAATCCCGCTCTTTCTGACCATTTTCTAATTACATTCAAGTTCCTAATCGAAGATTATACTAATCCACATGATAAAATTCAATTAAAACGTACACTATCTGAAAAAGCTGTGTTAAAATTTAAAGAAATTATCCAGCCAGTCTTTAATACTATGTCTATAGAGAATAGCTCGCTTATTGATTTAAATGAAAGTGATCAGTTTGTCGACAGCGTTATGCACACACTAAAAACAGCTCTCGATGTTGCGGCCCCACTGAAACAGAAGTTGTTCGGCCTAGGTGCGTCACTCCCTGGTATAACGCAGAAACACGCGCGCTTAAGCAAAAGACTCGCAAATTAGAACGGTTATGGCGCAAGTCTAGCACTGAGCAATCTCTTAGATCTTGGAAAAATAGCCTACTCGCCTATAAGCCATGAGGAAAGCAAAAACTAATTACTACTTGTGACATGACGAGTGGTATATAAAATAAATTAAAGCCCGACAACGCCATCCAGTGTAAACTGGAAAAAATGTGCTTGAAGGCACACAGGTTCGACCCAAAAGGACAGAGGCATCATGTTCCTTGTACATTCACTTTGGTTTAGCCGCTAATGCAGGTCTAATTTTAGCGTCGCGGGTGGTTGAGAGCCTCAACGCGCACCACTCCTTGGTGTCCATTGCTCGCTCTCGGTGCATGGCGGCCGGGGTCTGCTGGGGCCCTCCTGTGACGGAACTCGGGGGCTATCGAAGCACCGAGCCGGCCGAGAAGGGCTAGATGTGGGCGTGCGACGGTAGGATCGGCCTTGCCTGGTGGTAGCCATTATTTTGCGTGACTGGTTCCTTAACTAACCCTTTATTTACATTTAGGTGGACCGAACCACGCTGCTGTCTTGTTTCTCCTCGTCTTGTTTCCTCCCTTGTTTTGTACGAACTAAAAAGCTAATGGGAACTAACATGTGAACCAACTGAAAGCTAAACGGAGCTAATGGATGTAACTGTGAAAGAAATGTCAAAGTATGAATTACAAACAGAAAGATAAAACAACAGTAAAACATAGAAATAAACTATATGTAAAAGAACATGCTGCCTCTGTCCTTATGGGTCGAACCTGTGTGCCTTAAAGCACATTTTTTTCCAGTTTACACTGGATGGCGTTGTCAGGCTTTATTTATTTTATATACCACTCGTCATGTCACACTCGCCTATAAGCCATGAGGAAAGCAAAAACTAATTACTACTCTTCATTAATTGAAGTAAATAAAAATAACCTAGGTTTCTTTTTAACACGGTAGCCCGGCTAACAAACAGTCACAGCGCAGTAGTGCCTTCCATTCCTGATACCCTTAGCTGCGATGACTTCCTTAAATTCTTTAATGATAAAATCACAACCATTAGAAATAAAATAAATGATAAGCTTCCCTTGTCTTATTCTAATCTAAATCCAGCTGTAGAATCATTGTCTCCTTTTGAAGTCTTAGACAGGTTCATAACTGTAGATGAGGCTGAGGTATTATCAATGATGCCTGCAGAATACAGAGCCTGCTCTGCCTTGTGTTACATAAAATCTATAGAATTCTATAACCCCCCGCACCCCCTGCCGAAAACGTCTTCCGGCGCGCCTGCATTTATGTCAATATGTCATCAATGTGACTTACCTCTGGTCTTCAGGGAGGAGGCTCTTTAAAGACAGGAGGGTTGCCTTTAGAGCGGTCACTTTTCAGAGCACAGAGCTGGGAGCTGGTTTAGGTCTGGGTTTGGACCCGGGACCAGGTCCAGGTGGGTCCATGTTGTAGGTGCTGAGAATCAGAAGAAGAGTTCATTTGAACAGAACAAACAGTGATGTCAACAGTTGATGATCTCTGTTCTCCAGGTGTGACTTCACTGATGAACTTTATCAATGAATGTCCTCGACAGCAGGGGTTCCCAAAGTGGGGGTCGCAAGATGATTTTGAGACTATGGGCCCGATCCTGTGTCTCAAAACACAGTTTATAGCGTAACATTTTGTGCTGAGTAGGAGCGTACTTTGTGATCATCGTTAACGCCCACAATGGAGGGGTTTGAGCCCTGTAAAGTTAAACGTTATGAAAGAGCCCTCAGGTCAAAAACAGGAAACAACTACACTTGGTATGCACAGAAACTAGTAAAGCGCAGCACAAGTGTAAGCCATGTTCTCTACAGGTCCTGTCGGGCTTTTGCCAAATCAGCACTATTTTAAAATCACAGCTCAGTCATTACTCATTTATTGAAAAATGTTTCTCAGTAGTATTTTCCTGTTTGCATTATATGTGGCCCGTGGTCCGCCAGGGGGGGTTAAATTCTGGCCCACGACCTAAATTCAGTGTGACACCCCTGGTACTAAACCATGATTAATTTGACACACACTTTTAGTATTTTCTCTTTGTTTCTCACTTCTTGTTAGTGATGGACAGGAAGTGGTTTGGTGAGCGCGTTTCGGAGCCTGTGTTGTTTCCTGAGAGAGAGCTCATCATAAGTTCATGAAGCAGGGAGGACGAGGGACTAGTTCAAATCACTTTGCTGAAGCCAGAACCCTTTTACAAACAGTCCAGTTTATTTGTGGCTCCTGTAAATGGCAATTCTCCTGTTGTAGTGCATGTCTTTAAAGCCCGTGGCACTTCCGTATTTTGCATCTGCTGCAAAGGGAACAGAAAGGTAGGGGGTGGGGGTGAGACATGCGGTGGATGACGCTTTAAAAGCAGCGCTGCTACAACTCAAGGGAAACATAAGTTTGCTTATGAAGACGATGAGGAAGATGCACCGACAACTAAGATATCTTTTCCAAACCTTAGCATTTACTTGATCATACTGTGATTGGTTATGGTAAAATGCATGCAAGAGAAAACATAATGTTATTTCAAATATTGCACCTTGACACTATAATCATAGTGTAAATATGATGTTCAGATGTTGTATATCATTGCCTTGTGCATATGTAGTTAAGCGATGGTTTGCTGGTGCTGTTTATGTTGTCATGTAATAAATAAATAAATAAATAAATCTAAACAAAGGCCCTCATTTATCAACATTGCGTACAAAAATGGTGTGTGATATACGCCAGAGTGCGTGTGACATTTATGAACCTGTGCTTTCCCGCTCAGATTTTCCCGTACTCACGAGCAGCTGATGGTAAATGCCACGGAGAAATCCTAGTGTCATTTGAATGAAGCGCCCAAAAATATTCATATATTAGGAGGCCTCACCCACAGGTTTTACGGCACGCACGCAGGAAACACAGCAAAAAAAGAACATTTCTCCAACCAGGAAATGATAAATAATTGTTTTTAACACAACAAATATTATATTTTTGCGCATGAGAAGATTAAAGCATCTGTCAGTAACATTAACCTTGTAGCCTTATAATCCAAGATCACATTTACTAAATAAAAAAAGGAGGAAAAAAGAAATAGGCTAATATAAAAAGTGATCTTTATTATATTCTATATATACTGTTGCTAACATTATTATTGAGACTACTGTATTATCGTCACCATTTCCTCTCCCACGCATTACAACCGTCATACTGTCCTATATGTCTGTGTCTGTTGTAAGGCTGCACGGTGTGTCGCGGAAGGTGCCGTGTCGCGATATTGGGGGGTGCATTGTCCGAGGTCGCGGCATCACTTGAGCCATCTGACTGAGACCGAAACATTTATTTATTTTATATTTTTGCAAACTCAGCCAAAGCAAACAATACACAGGCCTTAAAACGATGACGATGATGATGATAACAACTAGAATCATTGTATGTTGAAATTGCTGCCCTGCAACAGAAGTAATGGAAAAAAAAGAATGGGGGACCAAATGCCAAAGTGCTTAGCGAAGTTTAAGTTGTAAGGGCAACAGATTTAACATGGGTATATTTGAGGGATTTTAGCGGAGCTGGCTTGAGACTTGTTCAAATTTTTACGGATTTATTTTGGTTAACTTTGGAGAAATAGTGACATCTGTGCAAGTGCTTGAGGTATGCTGGTATTACGCATTATACACAGACTTTTCTGGTCTTGCTTGAATACATCGTTTGAATTATGACTTCACAAGGTACTTTTACTTGAGAAAAAACATTATAAGGTAACATTACTCTTACTTGAGTTGTATTCAAAACACTTTATAGACATAGTGTAGGGCTCAGGTAAGTTGTCATTTATTAGATTTTGAAATAATGTATTTTTCCTATGCTAGAATACAATAATGGAACAGATTTAGTGAGTTTCAAGGCTATTCCATTTTAAAATTAGTACATTTTGCCATTGTAGGTGTCGTGAATTTCAAATTTAGCTGCGACATTCATTGCAATCAAAACTGCAATTTCTATGGTAACAATAAGCCTAAAAGGCAAAGGCTGCAAATACTGTACATGCCCTCTGCAAACTTCCAAATCACCATCTTAATGGGATTTTTCTATTAAAACCTTTTACTTTTAAGCGTTACAAACATCTAAACTGAAGCATTCCAATGATGCAAAGTCCTTATTAACCATTTTCAAGAGAGAGAGACAGAGAAAGATGTGGAAAGTAGCTCAAGTTGAGGAAATTGTAGAGTTGTAGTGCTTGTCACTTCCTAGTATTCAGTATATTATTCAAACATTTGAAAAATTGCAGAAACCCCAAAATGAAAGGCAAGTGACGTTCTTAATAAATAAATGATGACATTCACTAAAAAACAAGGTAGTGCAAACGACGTAGGACACATTTGGATCTTACCTGGTTGTTATGGCGGGCAGATGAGGCTGAGGTTTCTGCAAAGGCGCCCAAAGCAGATGATGGCGTTTGAAGAGCAGTATGGAGGAAGTGAGAGCCGAGCCCAAGGTGGAAGTAGGAGGCGGCTGTTTCTGCGTCAAACGCAAAAGCGAGAAGAAGCAAAGTTAGTGATGCAAGGCAAGGCATGGAGGAATCATTAGATATTATTATGGCCAAAAATAATAGCGGCAACAGGTTCTCTGATCACCACCCGCATACTAAATTAATTTATACGCATTAGAAGGGTGGGAGCCCCCAGATTAAAAAAAGCTACTGTTTTCAGTATATTTTTGAGTGTAAAATGGCATACAGCATGTGAAATTTATTTATTTGGTCGGGACAGTGCATGTTAATGAACATACATGGGTCTCATGCATGTAAACAAGCCACACCGGATTGTAGCCTTAGGCAAATTTCCATCCGTCATCCCCCATTCACACTCTCATTCATCCTGGCCTATTGTACATGTTTTTAGTGGCAGGGGAAACCGGAGTACCCGGAGGAAACCTACGCAGACACGGGGAGAACATGCAAACTCCACACAGAAAAGCCCCGTCCTGGTGGGAATCGAACCCGGACCTTCTAGCTGTGAAGCACGAGCTCTAACCGCTGTACTACCGTGCACAGCGGTGTGAATCCCTTCACATATTCAAAATAAACTGTTTAAATACACATTAACTAGATTTTAAAATGTTTTTCTTCCCTAAACTAGAGCAAAGGGCAATAACGTTATACAGTAGGGGTCCCGAGTTGTTTACGTGTCAATTTTTGGGTTCCCAGCTAGAGGCCGACAGATATGGCTTTTTCTAAGGCCGATGCCGATATGCTCGGCAGATAATTTGACCGATATTTTGGCAGATTTTTCCAAATGTCTGGTCTATAATTCCCCTCTTGGAACCACCACGTTAAGGTGGTGGTTCCAAGAGGGGGATTATAGAGGGGTTTGAGCCTGAATGATCCTGGAGCTCTGTTGTCGGGGGCTTCGTGGCCCTGGTAGGGTCTCCCATGGCAAACAGGTCCTAGGTGACGGGTCAGACAAAGAGCGGTTCAGAAGCCCCTTATGAGAGACCAACAGGCCCGGTTAGAACCATGAGGCCGTCCTTCTGTGGACCCACCACCTGCAGGAGGAGCCATAGGGGCTGGTGCAGCTCCCATGACCCGGCAACGGACAAGAGGAAGAAAATGGATGGATGGATGGATGGATGGATGGTCTATAATCCTGTAAAAACAAATACTTGGCCGTTCCAGCACTGGCCGATTTTATTGTATTACTTTAGGTGATCCAATCATAGTTCCTGTCCCAGCTTTGATTAGTTGTCGTTAGCATTAGCATATTGTTACTAGCTTTGGCATTTTGCGTGGCGATCAAAAATACAATAGTGGAGGTTAAAACCAACTCAGCGATTGAATTCTCCAGATTTTGCACTTCAAAATGACATGCAGCATGTCCATATTGACTAGGGTGACCAGATTTTCTGACTAAAAAACTGGGACACTATTTGGGATTTAGTTGCATGGTCAACCAGGGAGCCATTTATTGATTGTTTTTCCTTTTTTTGTGTGATCAAATTTTTATTGATTTGTGCATCTTTTCAGTTTACAGATCATTTCCATATGAAGCACAACTATTTTGTTTTGTTTCACCCTTCGTGATAATGGGTCAGTTCTGCATAGTACTTTTGCATGTACAGTTTAAAGTGGAAAGAATAAAGGAAACTGCAACAGAATATAAAAGAAAGAGTAATAATAATAATAATACAAAATATGCAAAAAACAACAACACACACACTCACATGCACCCCAACCCCGTCCACCCCTGCTGTCCAGGCATGATTAAAAGAAAATATAAATATATATATATCTATATATTGTATCCAGGAAGGGGAGTTGCGCGTCTTCAAATGTTCCGAGTGCTAAACCCAAAAAAAGTATAATTTTTAGAAAAAATGTAAAGGGTAGCACATCGATGTAATTCATATATCCAGACAGAGGTACTCACATGTTTTTTATTTGGTTACAGCATTAAAATAAACGCTAACGCGTTTTGGCATTCGCCTTCATCAGAGCGTTTACAATCAGATTGGTTGCTTAGACTTATATAGCCTTAGGGTCTACCAGGTGGATATGTGACCCAATTACAGGTGAACCAATCAACTCACAATGTCCTGCAATTCACAGTGCTCTATACATAGACAGTAAAAACATGCATGTTTAACCCAAAAAACATTTTAAACTAAAATCGTCATTCAGTCCATGGGGTGCCTGGTGCTCCATCCGAAACCACTAAATTGGTAAGAGGTCTTACGCCAAACCGGATGTGCGTCAGCGTCCACCATGATAAGATGCGTCCGAATTGGTCTGCCAGTTAGGAAGGAGTTAGGGGAAGTGGCCTGTTTGCTAACTATCATAGCCACTTTAGCATAGGGACCTCTGATGCTAACTTACTGGCGATTAGGAGCTATGTGCCATCCCATAAGCCACTGCGGCAATCTCCCCACCCCCCTCGCCCCCACCCTCGAGTGATTCATGCGCAACCACTGTTGATTGACAGGTGCACATTTGATTAAAAATAAAAATAAAAAATAAGATTCTGCACAAGCCAAACTTTATAAAAGTGACAAATACATGTTAGAGTCACCACAGCACAGTCACATGGTTTAAAGAGCCTTCTCAGTAAGTAAGTAGTTTGTGCTTTTGTTTTCATTTAGTAGAAACTTAAGCCACATGGTTAATTTGCATACTGTAGCTTTATGAAACAGCTGTTGAGATAAAATAAAGGGAAATGTGAAGGATCATTTGGATGTTTCTCTTTCTTTCTTTTCTTTTTTTTTCCCACCTTAAATGTCTTTATTTGGACACTATGTTGTTGTTGGACAATATACAGTAGGTGGCGGTATGCACTTTTGTTTGGCCTGCACTGAACTTTAAAGAAGACAACAACAGCTGTTGGTGATGTCACTTCCCCTTCCCCTGGGTAAGGACGGTCGAATTGGGCAAATGCTGCTGAAGCAGAAGTTCACTAACTGCATAGAGATCTAACAGTTGACCCCATGAAAGGTTAAGGATTAGTAGCTAGTGTTAGTACTTAGTGGCTACAATGTAATGGTTTCGGATGCAGCCATAGTGTTCAAGGTATAGATCCAAAACATTTCTCTTTGGTACAGTTTTTTAAGAATACTGCCCCCTCTTGTGGACACAGTAACCCTTTCGATACCAAAGAATCTCAAAGAAGATGGTGAACCGTGATTTGCTTCTTTGTAGTGTTTGGCAATAGCATAGTCCATATTACCTGTTCTAATAGCAGTCTTATGTTCTGAGATCCTTTGTTTTAATTGTCTTTTTGTCTGACCAACATATGCCAAACCACATGGGCAGAGAAGCATATAAATGACATGGGTTGACTTACAATTAATAAATTGACTTATTTTACATTTTCTTCCAGTATGTGGATGGTTAAACGATTTTGTATTTGTTGTATTGTTGCAGCAAGCACAATTACCACATCTGTACATCCCAGTTGTTGTCAGCCATGTAGGAGTGGTCTGAGGTCTGTTCATGTTTCTGTACATAACTTTATCTTTGATTGTTGGTGCTTTTCTGAATGCAAATGTTGGTGGGTTTTTACTCATACCCTCCAAAGATGGCTCTGCCTGAAGCATATACCAATGTTTTTTGAGTATTTCTTTAATCCGGTAAATGAATTTAAAGCTGAAATTGACAACCTACTAAAAGTGGCCTTTGAATCTAAATGGGTCACTAAAAACGACCTTGGATTTTTGACTAACCATCACCCAATTACCCCCATAATCTATAGTGTGCCCAAAATTCATAAACATCCCACTGATCCCCCACTTCGACCTATAGTGTCAGGAAGAGAGTCAATCACAGAACCGCTATCAAAGTTTGTGGATTATTTTTTGAAAGACTTTGTTAAAAGCCTATCGTCATACTTAGGAGACACACAAGATGTACTTAATAGTCTGAACCACTGTAAACTTGATGAAAATACATTATTGGTCTCTCTTGATGTAGAAAATTTGTATGGCTGCATTCCCCATAAAGAGGCTTTAGAATCAGCAGCTTATTACCTATCCAAGAGAACGTCAGCTGTGAATCCTCCGAATGAATTCCTTCTTGAACTACTAAATCTTGTTCTCACTCGCAACTATATGAAATATGAATCAAATTTTTATCTTCAACAAGCTGGCACTGCCATGGGAACAGCAACAGCGCCATCTGTGGCTGGACTGGTCGTAGGAAGATGCGAAGAGGATGTGATACTTAACCCGAGAAGGAATATACATCACTCCAAGATCAAACTTTACAAACGATATATTGACGATATCCTCATGTTTTGGCAAGGAACAGAGGATGAATTGAGGGACTTTGTGACATATATAAATGACAGTTCTGAGTATCTTAAATTTACCTGTGATCACAGTGCCCATCAAATCAATTATCTGGATTTGAATATAAAGAAGGATGAAAGTGGGAACATACAAACATCAATCTACAGAAAAGAAATGGAACGTAATTCATTACTCCATGCAACCAGTAATCATCCTAAATATCTCAAAGACAATATTCCAACAGGACAATTTTTGAGACTTAAACGTAACTGTTCTGTTCAAGACGACTTCGAGGATCAAACCAAAATAATGGCCAACAGATTTCTGGAAAGGGGCTATAATTCCATCTGCATCCATCGTGCTATAGACCGAGCCAACAATACCCCTCGCTCTGAACTTCTTAAGACAAAGCCCAGGACAAGAAGTCCGAACCGTATTTGTTTCTCCACAGAATATAATCACTGTGCTTCAAAGATTAAAGAAATACTCAAAAAACATTGGTATATGCTTCAGGCAGAGCCATCTTTGGAGGGTATGAGTAAAAACCCACCAACATTTGCATTCAGAAAAGCACCAACAATCAAAGATAAAGTTATGTACAGAAACATGAACAGACCTCAGACCACTCCTACATGGCTGACAACAACTGGGATGTACAGATGTGGTAATTGTGCTTGCTGCAACAATACAACAAATACAAAATCGTTTAACCATCCACATACTGGAAGAAAATGTAAATAAGTCAATTTATTAATTGTAAGTCAACCCATGTCATTTATATGCTTCTCTGCCCATGTGGTTTGGCATATGTTGGTCAGACAAAAAGACAATTAAAACAAAGGATCTCAGAACATAAGACTGCTATTAGAACAGGTAATATGGACTATGCTATTGCCAAACACTACAAAGAAACAAATCACGGTTCACCATCTTCTTTGAGATTCTTTGGTATCGAAAGGGTTACTGTGTCCACAAGAGGGGCAGTATTCTTAAAAAACTGTACCAAAGAGAAATGTTTTGGATCTATACCTTGAACACTATGGCACCCCATGGACTGAATGACGATTTTAGTTTAAAATGTTTTTTGGGTTAAACATGCATGTTTTTACTGTCTATGTATAGAGCACTGTGAATTGCAGGACATTGTGAGTTGATTGGTTCACCTGTAATTGGGTCACATATCCATCTGGTAGACCCTAAGGCTATATAAGTCTAAGCAACCAATCTGATTGTAAACGCTCTGATGAAGGCGAATGCCAAAACGCGTTAGCGTTTATTTTAATGCTGTAACCAAATAAAAAACCATGTGAGTACCTCTGTCTGGATATATGAATTACATCGATGTGCTACCCTTTACATTTTTTCTAAATATATATATATATATATATATATATATATATATATATACACTGTATATAATAATAATAATAATAATAACAATAATAAACAACCCTAGTAGACAAGACACAAAACAGATATTTGCTGATTTCTTCCGTCAATGACATCCACAGAAATAGCTTAATACATATAGTTATGTAAAGTTTAGACAGGAAATATACTGTATTTGGGATACATATAATTATGTACTGTACATTCAAGGTTGTTACATGGCAATCAGACATTTGCAGTCAAGTTTCATACAGCAGCTGTATTTTGTTTAACAAGTTTGACCAACATGAGATATTTGCACTTTTGGCACCGTGGATCCGAGCTGCTGAGAGCTCCAACTGAGCAATGTCTTTAAATGACGAGAGCCATTGCTCCACACTCAAAGTTTGTCTAAGTTTCCATCGACATGCTATCATCTTTTTTGCAGCTGTAGAACCAGCTAGAATTTGGCGGCGTTCATTAATATTTAATTTCAGACTGGAAGTGTCATTCAGTAAAAGTAACCTCTGTGTGTGGGGCAATTCTCTTTCCATTAGGTTTGATAGAGCACCAGCAACATTTTCCCAAAAACAATAACCTCGGGCACTGCCATACCATGTGAAGAAAGGTTCCAATGACCTTGTCTGAATAGAAGTCGCAATAGGGATTGTCTTTAAGTTTCATCAGGTGCAGTCTCCTAGGGTAGAGATAAGCCCTGTGAACAAACTTATAATGGATCATTTGGTGGTTTGGGTTTCTTGAAGACAGAAACACATTAGACCAAATACTTGGCCAATTCCACTCGGAGTGATCTTTTAGCTCTATCTTCCAGAGATGTTCAATAGGCAGTTGTTTTTGAGAGGCTTTAGTGACAAGTATATAGAGATCTGAAACAAGGCCATTGTTTTTTTCTTCACACAAGGCAGCGTTGATTCTTTTTCCCACGCTAAATCTGCTGTTAATATCTTACACCCTGGCTTTTTAATGCACCACACTATGTAGGGCTTACATCATACTTCACATATAACTCAATTAAACAAATATAATAATAATGATAATTAAACCCAAATTAAATTATATTGAGGATGGTAATGACAACTGGGAAGTAGCAAGATCTCAGAATATAATATGTATTAATGAACCTTATAACATAAAAGTAGCACATTCTTTTGTTCTTTATTTTGCTGTTGTTTTTTGTTTTATTCTGGTTCATCATTTATTGTTACTTTGCCCTATGTTCCTTTGTTTATGTGTGGCCCATGGCCATTAATTATTGTTTATTTTGAATCTTTATGTATATGTGTGATATTATTTGATGACTCAGTTATGTTGCATGTTTGTAAACATTTTTTTGAGTTGATTGGTGCGGGCCCGCCCACACCACCGTCACTGGCTAGTCGCACCTGGGGACAATTACCAAATCAGTGCAGCAGCAGGTGTAGACCACGAGCCAGGGATAAAAGGAGAGTGTGTAACAGACAATGAGACGTCATACAGGGGGAACACGTAGAATGTAGAGCGTCAGACGCCAAGAGGGCGACGACAGTGTGAAGGGTGTCCGGTGTCAAGGCAGAGAGGTAACTCTGGAGCAGGTACGACGCACGTACGGTCGACCGCAGAGGACGAGGACCAAATGGCACGGGCTTATGGCAACAATTGAGCGCAATCGGCCGCTTGGACAGAAGGGCAGACAGACAACGGTTGAAGCACCACGACGTGGAGTACACGCAGCGGCAGGGGAAACCCTGCCTCTTCTGTGAGTAGCCTGAAGTGAAAGTGGTGCTTCTAAAGTGGGAGCCACGCGCTCCGAGTGTTTTCTTGTGTGTGTGTTTTGCTGGCCTGTGTGTTACCCGGCAGGCGGAAGGGCGCTTCGGAGGAACCGAACCGACTGGGGGAAACGGAGACGGGTCTGAGGACGAAACACCGCGCACCGAATAACACGCAGTGGCAGGGGAAACCCTGCCTCCGCTGTGAGTATTGGCATTGGAGCGGTGTGATACATTGGGACGTGGATAGTCTTGAGCCTACGTGGCGCTCCGTGTGTAGAACTGTTCCTGGTCTGTGCTGTATGTCCTAGGGGAGAAGACGGTGGAGTAGACCAGGGAGACCCTGGGTCTACAACTCAACACTCGGGGCGTGACCGGTTCTGGACCCCCGTCGTTTTGCCGTTTTGCACAATTCCCTTCTTTTATTGACTTTTATTGTTCCTACCTTTTTATATTGATTAGGCCTAGTTTTTAACTATTTTTGATTGTCATTGTGTTATTGTTGTAATAAATTGAGTAACTTTTTCTATAATTCTCTGGGTCTCACTGCTCACCCCCGTGATTTCGAACCTCGTAGCCTTGTATTCGGGTCCTAGTCCCATAACTAGGTGGCGTTGTCGGCTTCCAAAACACTCACTAATACAACCACCGGCTACAGATTTTCTGGCGTTGTCGGCAGGATCACGGGTTTGTGAGCAGTGTTAACCAGAGATTATTTTATTTTTTGTAAACGTTTTGCCACTGACTTTTAAAAGCTGATTTAAAAATGATGATGCCAATTTATCCTGGGCCCCGTGGGTGCCTAAATTTGAAGGACAAGAAGGTGATTTAAAGTATTGGAATGGAAGGAGCAATGCAAGGTCTTTTAGATGCTAATAATTTAACTGAACCCCAAAAAGTACGAATTTTAATTGGTGCACTGTCTGGGCTGCCTAAACGACAAATTAATGTGCTAGCTGAGGATGAGCGCGATCGGGCTGGGAAAATTTTTGCTGCGTTGAACGGACTGTATGTTAAAGAAATTCCCTTGTCTGTCTTAAGATCACAATTCTTGGCTGTGTACAGAAACCAGGCCAGTCCGTTCAAGCGTATGCGCTACGCTTGAGGGAATACATCGGAGGCTGCAACAACAGGATGAGGATGGAGCGCCTACTGATACTCACTTGAGGGACCAATTCATGCTTGGCCTGGAGGATGGCGCCTTGCTCAGAGCCTAAAGCGAGTGCTACGCTTGGACCCAAAATGACTTTCAGTACCCTACAACAGGAGGCCCTACTAGAGGAGGAAACGCGAAGTCCAAGGCTGAGCGAAGCGACGTGTGCCGCGGTAAGAGACCCTAATCCTTCCAGACCTTACCACAGAACGACTCGTGGAAACAGGAGTTAAAGAGGGAGATCGTGGAAGAGTTGAAGGACCAAATGAAGGACTTTGCTCGTGAGCTCATCAGAGAGCTAAGACCAGCTAGCCCTGCACACGTACCAGCACGCCGCGGCAGCGCACCCGAGCTTCCGACTGAGAGGTACCTGCAGCCCAACCCGGTAAACCGTTGGGATGAAGGAGGTAGGCCTATATGTAGAAATTGCAATCAGCCCGGGCACATTGCTAGGTTTTGCAGGGCATCCCGTATGTCTCAGCCGGCTTTAACTAAGTCACCCTGCTGTTGAGGCCTATGCAGTGGGGTCTGGTCTGGGAGAAGACCAAAGGGCCGCTACAGCCTTAGTGGGAAATTGCCCCTATGTGGATGTGTCAGTCGTGGAGTTGATATGGAGGGACTTTTAGACACTGGGTCGCAAGTTACCCTGATCCAACAGAGTTTGTTTTTGAAACACTTTTCTCACTATGCTGTAAATAATGTGCCTTCGTACGTGAAGCTGAAGGCGGCAAACGGCCTCAAGATCCCTGTATAGGGTACCGCTAATGGACTTTAAAATAGAAGGTGTTGAAATTGACCAAAAAGGTGTTTTTGTTGTGACGGATGAATGCTCCAGTAGTGCTTTTATAATTGGCATGAATGTAATTAAGCCATGTTGGGATGCAGTTTTTTATAACCCCGAGAAGCCCCTCTCTTTTGCTTGCCAAAGCCCAGGTTCCCAGCAGGCATGGAGAGAAGCCTTTGCCCTCTGCCGCAGAACTGCTGTCACTACGGAGGATGGATTTAGAGGATACGTCTGGCCAGCTCAAAGACGAGGAGTTAAGATCCCTGCACGGAGCGAGATCGTTGTTTGGGACGGGCTCGAGCTGGACCAGCAGGAAGGACTACTGTGGCCTGATTGAAGCCCTTGACGAACCGAACGCAGTCTCCGTGGCCCGCACGCTCGCGGTCGTCAAGAATGGTAGGATCCCTGTCCGCCTGAGAAACCTGAATAATTATCCCATCACTCTAGGACGCTACCAGAAGATCGGCCGCCTGTACCAAGTTGATGACGCTGACGTTCATGGTACCTGCGACGTTGACCTGACCCCCAACAGTGACGGAGAAGTGGAGGTTGGGTTGGTAGAGGCAACGGATGGACATGAGGACGAACACCATTTCGACGTGCAGGACCTGGTAGATGAAACGCACTTGACACCAGAGCAAGCTGGTAAGCTGACTACACTCTTGCACAAATGGAGAAAGTGTTCTCGAAACACGAGGAGGACTTTGGTAGGACGGATGCCGTCACGCCACCATTCCCACGGTTGATGCAGTCCCCATAAGGGAGCGATTCAGACCATTGCCACCCCTCATGTATAAAGAAATGAGGTCCCTACTAGCAGATATGTTGGACCGAGGTGTAATAGCGGAGAGCTCTAGCCCTGGGCCGCACCCATCGTCATGGTTAAAAAGAAGGACGGGAGCTGGAGATTCTGTGTCGATTACAGGAAATTGAACTCTGTCACTCACAAGGACGCTTTTCCCCTCCCCAGGATCGAGGAGACACTGACTTCCCTCTCCAAGGCCGAGTGGTTCTCCACATTGGACCTCTCTAGCGGATACTGGCAAGTGGAGGTCGACCCCAGGATAGAGAAAAGACCGCCTTCACCACCCCCGTAGGCCTGTTCGAATTTCAACGTATGCCTTTCGGTCTCTGTAATGCACCCGCGACATTTCAGAGGTTAATGCAGCAGTGTCTAAGCGGCCAAATCACGGAGTCCCTGCTTGTGTATCTCGACGATATCATTGTGTACTCACCTGATTTTGATACTCACCTGCAGAACCTGGAAGAAGTCTTTGAGCGGCTCTGGAGGCATGGTCTGAAGCTGAGGCCGGACAAGTGTAGACTCCTCCAGCGGGAAGTGCAGTTTCTGGGTCATGTCGTCAACCAGGCTGGTGTAATACCTGACCCAGGGAAGGTAACGGCAGTGCTGAGTGGGCTGTCCCGACATCTGTGCGAGAGGTGAGGCATTTTTGGGTCTGGCCGGCTATTATAGGAGATTCATTCACGGGTTTGCGAAGATAGCTCGCCCCTTGAACACCCTACTGACCGGCATCCCAAAGAGTGATAAGAGGTCTTCGGTAAGGGAAATTGATTGGACGCTGGAGTGTCAAGCCGCGTTCGACCAGCTGAAGGAGGCTCTGACTAAGGCTCCAGTCCTAGCCTATGCGGATTACACCAAGCCCTTCAATTTGTACACGGACGCGAGTCATAGTGGGCTCGGGGCTGTGCTGGCCCAAACGCAAGACGGGAAGGAGCGCGTCATTGCCTATGCGAGTCGCAGCTTACATCCCGCGGAGAAGAACGACTCCAACTATAGCTCATTCAAACTGGAGCTGCTGGCACTGAAATGGGCGATCACCGAAAAATTCAAAGACTACCTCACTGGAGCCAAATTCACGGTCTTCACGGACAATAATCCTGTCGCCCATTTACAGGACTGCTAAACTTGGGGCTGTAGAGCAGAGATGGGTCGCCCAGATGGCCGCCTTTGATTTCGAAGTGAAGTACCGTGCCGGACGTGAAAACGTGAATGCAGATGCTCTGTCCAGATTTCCTACAGTTCCGGCACAGAAGAACAGCAGCACCAACACTGCAGCCGTTGTCGCTGCCACGACGACCCCCGACCAGGAAGGTACACCGGCATTGACGCTTGGAGAAGACTGGAACGCCCTACAGGAGGTAGACCCAACCATTCAGCTTGTCCGAAGGTACGTGGAAAGAGGGATAAATCCTAGCAAGCTCGAGAGGGAAGCGCTACCAGTTGCCGCTAAGCAACTGTTACAACACAGAAAGAAACTTTGCCTGTACCAGGGATCCTCTGTAGGAAAGTGTTGATCCCCATACCTGTGAACCCTGTTTTCAAATTGTCTGTCCAGATCCAAGCCACCAGGACGTATGGAAGAAATGCCATGAAGCTGCAGCTCATGCGGGCACAGAACGGACCCTCGCCCACATTAGGCGCAATTTCTTCTGGCCAAGTATGGAAAAGGAGGTACACAGCTTCCAAACAGGATGTGTAGTTTGTAACCTCCAAAAAGATAGGACCGAACCAAGGGCCCCACTGAAGCGATAGAGGTATCGTACCCTCTTGAAGTGGTCGCATTAGATTTCCTTTCGTTGCGTCGCCCCAATGATTCATACCAGAACATCTTGGTTATGACTGACATGTTCACGCGCTACTCTTGGGCTGTTGCCACTCGTGATCAGACTGCCAAAACCACTGTCCGTGCAATTTGGGCTAACATAATCCAGCCATTCGGCTGCCATCCCGTTTTCATTCGGACCAGGGACCAAATTTTGAATCCGAGCTGATGAAACAATTATGTAGCATGTATGGCATTTCCAAGAGCCGCACTACTCCGTACCACCCTGCGGGTAACGGCCGTGTCGAGAGAATGAACCGAACTCTGCTAAATATGCTCCGGACTCTCGAGGTTGAGAAACAAAGTAGATGGCCCGAGCACCTCCCTGAACTGCTGCATGCATATAACAATGTCATCCATAGCGCCACTGGGTTCGCTCCATCGTACCTTATGTTCGGCCGTCATCTCAGGCTCCCCGTTGATATTAACCTGGGGGTTTTAGACCACCATCCGCGTCATGACTTACAGGGATGGGTTTCAGATCACCACAGAAAACTTTTTCACGCTTACGACTTGGCCCGTAGGAAGATGACCGACGCAGCTAGACACGAGAAACAATATTATGACCAGAAGGCCAAAGCTAATGCCTTCTCCCCGGGGAACGTGTGTGGGTACGCGATAGGAACAGACGGGACCATGGCAAACTCCACCAGTGTGGGAGTCCGAGCCCCACGTAATTGTTGACCTTGTTGGCGACTCCGGCCTAGTCTATCGCGTTAGACCAGAAAGAGGGGTAAAGACCGAACCTTGCATAGAAATGCACTCAAACCTTGCATTGCTCCGACCAACCATCTGCCGATTGTGTCCCCGCGGACCGAAAGTGAAACACCTGAACTGCCCTTAATGTTACTACCCTGTCACTAATGTTGAACCTGAACATTCGCCCCGTCGATCCGCTCGTACCACGAGAGGACAATGTCCCGCTCGTTATAGAGACTGAGTTACCTGGCCAGGGACTGGCACCATTAAAGTGTGGGGGGGTGTGGGCCCATGGCCATTAATTATTGTTTATTTGAATCTTTATGTATATGTTGATATTATTTGATGACTCAGTTATGTTGCATGTTTGTAAACATTTTTTTGAGTTGATTGGTGCGGGCCCGCCCACACCACCGTCACTGGCTAGTCGCACCTGGGGACAATTACCAAATCAGTGCAGCAGCAGGTGTAGACCACGAGCCAGGGATAAAAGGAGAGTGTGTAACAGACAATGAGACGTCATACAGGGGGAACACGTAGAATGTAGAGCGTCAGACGCCAAGAGGGCGACGACAGTGTGAAGGGTGTCCGGTGTCAAGGCAGAGAGGTAACTCTGGAGGCAGGTACGACGCACGTACGGTCGACCGCAGAGGACGAGGACCAAATGGCACGGGCTTATGGCAACAAATTGAGCGCAATCGGCCGCTTGGACAGAAGGGCAGGGACAGACAACGGTTGAAGCACCACGACGTGGAGTACACGCAGCGGCAGGGGAAACCCTGCCTCTTCTGTGAGTAGCCTGAAGTGAAAGTGGTGCTTCTAAAGTGGGAGCCACGCGCTCCGAGTGTTTCTTGTGTGTGTGTTTTGCTGGCCTGTGTGTTACCCGGCAGGCGGAAGGGCGCCTTCGGAGGAACCGACCGACTGGGGGAAACGGAGACGGGTCTGAGGACGAAACACCGCGCACCGAATAACACGCAGTGGCAGGGAAACCCTGCCTCCGCTGTGAGTATTGGCATTGGAGCGGTGTGATACATTGGGACGTGGATAGTCTTGAGCCTACGTGGCGCTCCGTGTGTAGAACTGTTCCTGGTCTGTGCTGTATGTCCTAGGGGAGAAGACGGTGGGAGTAGACCAGGGAGACCCTGGGTCTACAACTCAACACTCGGGGCGTGACCGGTTCTGGACCCCCGTCGTTTTGCCGTTTTGCACAATTCCCTTCTTTTATTGACTTTTATTGTTCCTACCTTTTTATATTGATTAGGCCTAGTTTTTAACTATTTTTGATTGTCATTGTGTTATTGTTGTAATAAATTGAGTAACTTTTTCTATAATTCTCTGGGTCTCACTGCTCACCCCCGTGATTTCGAACCTCGTAGCCTTGTATTCGGGTCCTAGTCCCATAACTAGGTGGCGTTGTCGGCTTCCAAAACACTCACTAATACAACCACCGGCTACATATGATTTGCTACCTTGTAAATATTAAATGTAATGTTATTATTTTTATTTTGGGGTGGGCGCTTATAAGCCTTTGGCTTCAGCCCACTCCCTTTGAGCAGGTTAACTGCTCAAACAAATAAATAAACTAAACTAAAAAACACCATGCACCAATCAGCATTAACATGACTTGATATTTTTTATTGGTTTCTACTTGGTAATGGACAATCCACATACTTTGTGGATCATATTGGCCAAAAACTGGGACACTTGGGACAGATCCTGTGTAAAACTGGGACAAATTAATGGTTTTGGAGGAATGTGTGTGCACATGGGACAGAGGACTCAAAACTGGAACTGTCCTGGGTAAACTGGGATGTCTGGTAACCCTATTGACGGAGGTTTAGTGAAACTTGTGTTTAACAGACTTGAAGCTAACCAATTTTCATTGCGATGTTTCTCAGTTCCCCTGAGGCTTAGGAAGTTGTGGGAGGACTTACTTTGCTCGTTCCAATGCAAAAAACGGAACGTTGTTTGCCTTCCGTTTTCGGTCAGTTTTTGGTCCTGGAAATATCGGCTTTTTTCGGTGCTAGATCGGCCGATAGCGGATATTGTAAAATCCCCAAATATCGGCCCGATATATCGGTCAGCCTCTAGTCCCAGCCAAAAACGTTTTGGAACCCCTGGGCTAGAGGATACAGTGACAATATAAGCTTGAACTGGATTCAAACCTGGATATAATATGGCCTGGACAAGTGTCTTTCCATCATTGAGGAGGGTGGAGAACAGTCAGTGACCCATAAATCTCAGTGCAGGAGAAATGCAGAAAGTTTCATAGAGGCATAATCACAAAACATGAATAACCCCAAGTCGAGGCCAAGCAGAATGAGCTGCATTCTCTCACATCACCAGCTGCACGGCCCACTGAAACCGCACCCCAACCTGCAGTTTTTGACAATAACACGATGCCTTATTTTATCTGAAAAATAGAGTAAGAATCAGCTAGAAATATAAGCCAGAAGAGATGCTTGTAAGTAATAACCAACGGAAGTGGCCACAAATAAGTCGTACAGAAGTAAAATGTCTTAGTGCAGATGTAATCCAAAAATGATGATATAAAAAAAAAAAAACAGGCTGAAATGAGGTTAAACAAGACATTCTTTAAATTGAATACAGAAACATTAATTAAACGTTTCAATTAATGAAACTTTGGACTATTTAATGTTACATAGAACTTTTGTCACTTAACCCAGATAGCAAAAAGTGTCCGCCCCAGATCCGCGGCGGAGGCTCAGGGCGGAGGTGTCAAGATCCGCGGCGAACCCGCCAAAGCGGATCCGCATCGGAGTCCACTTGCACATCGCGGCGGAACTGTTCCTGGTCCGCTGCGCGGAGGCGGGGCGACCAGCGACACCTTCGCCGCGGACCCGCGGTTTTAGCACGGGTCCGCGGCGAAGGTGCTGCGGATCCGTTGCCAACCTCGCGGTACCGCTCAGGACCCGCTCAGGATCCGCTTCGGGTCCGCGTATGTGTCTATTTTGTCATTATTTGCCTTCTAGTTTTTTTTATTGATCCACTCATAACTTTGTGATTTGACTAACATCTACTATCAAACTAGCTTAGCATTTGAAAGGAAATTGTTAATAAACAAATTTGGCAATACTAAACCATACTGTAAAAAAAAAAAAAGACTAAATAGACTTAACATGACTATAATTCTAATAAATAGACCTTAAATCATAGAAATATGCATCAGTGCTACAGCCTTCTAGACTAATAAACCCCATATATAATACAAACGAATGAGAAGAACTTAAAGCTGGACAATTGTATTTAATTCATCAATTACAAATATTAATATTGACATTTTTAATAACAAAATGATCAGCTATAGGGTTCAAAATTTGAAGACTATTTACGTCACAGTTGGCTTCTCAGTGAAAATAAATAAAATAAAGACGTAGTAAAACAAATGACCAACAAAAGATTTATTCAGTGCAGCCTCATTTCAAACCAATATATCTCAAACTACTAGCTTGGCCAAAGAATCAATCCCCCAAAACGTTCACCACAATAAAATAGATGATTGAATGTTGTACTTATACACAGTAGATTGAGTTCAGAGTTTGAGATGTGTATGGTCAGCCTGAAGCAGTAGATAGGGGTAGAAGTAGTTCGCCTGGTTCCTCTTCTGCGGCTACATCCACCTGGTGAAGATGCAGTCTGTGTCCAGTTAAATATAGTCCCTCGGCTCTGACAGGATCTGAAATGACACCAGCGAGCAAAAAACGTAAACATGGATGAGACTGATTATTGTTAGATATGATTCTACAGAACCATTTGCTTACACTGTATTTAACTGCAACTTCACTGTGTGCCACTCAGCCCAGCGGAGGTCCACCTGAAATAAACAATAAGAATATTATTTGCAAAGGTCAGGTTTCATAATGCCATTATGTAAAGGTCTTCAATACAGGTACTTACAGTACTTTTTCCTCTTCATTTTCATTTTAACCACCGAAGGAAATGCTGAAAGAGAAAAGACAATACATATTATTACCACATTGGCAAATACTAACTGAAATTCTGACCTGCTGTGCATTGAATAAAGTTTCATTACCATTTGTTGACTTTTATCCCAGTGCAGCTGCATATGATAGTCAATGCATAATGCATGGAATGGACGCTTATTTGTAAAGCTCTTTTCACATGAGACAAGTTGGTCAAAGCGCTTTACGAAGTAAAGTGTACTTTCATCCTGCCACACACAGCGGCAGTAAGTTACTTATGCAGCTACATTTTCCCTGGGGTAGCCTGACAGACGCGCGACTGCATACATCTCCCTCTGACCACCACCATTCATTCACGCACACACATCATTCACCTTAGCCAATTGTACATCTAGTGGAAATCAGAGTACCGGAAGGAAACCTACACAGACACGGGAAAACATGCAAACGCCGCACATAAAGGTCCTGTCCAGGGATCGAATCCGGGACCTTCTTGCTGTGAAGCACGAGCGCCCAATTACATTTTTAGTATAGTCAAAGTAAATGGGTGTTTTATGTGCAAGAAAGAAATAACAGACACAACTTGACCAACCTGTCAATGTTTACGTTCATTATCAAACTGTGGGTCAGTAGTGAGGAGCAGTTAGCCTGGTTCCTCTCGTCCTGGTGTATGTCCAGTCTCTCAGTGTCCAGAAAATGAACACCCCTCTTTTCACAGCAACTGAAAGCACAATAGCAGATCATTAGAATGTAATATTATGGACAATGACTGTTGTTGTTCGGTAATCTAAGGATTGATGGTTTATAGAGACCAGACATCACTGTGGCTGTTCAGTCAGTGGCATTTGTGACATCAAAAAATTGATTTTGGATGCAACTTAAGATCAACCAAAGATCCATAGCTTACTTAATGTAGAAGCCATATACACCTCTGACCACTGTGTGGCATGGTAGGCTTTTATGTGTAGGTACCTCCCACTACTTAAGTGGGCTAATTGTGAGCACCAGGTGTTGCAGAGTGTGGAGGTACTGTCTTTTGACCGTGTCAATAAAGGAAACTTGTCAAACTACTGGAGTATTTTGTACTTCTATGGGAGGAGGCACGCGTCAAAAACCCATTTACACTTGTAATCAAGTGGCTTTGTGGCACAGGGCTACCTGGCTGCTACATTAGTCAAAAGACACCTCATGAGGAGGGTTTTGTTTGGAATGAAGGAGGTTGAAAGCATGCAGGTCTTCCTCTTTGATACTCGTATTTAAGTGCTCGGACAGCAGCAAGACCGCAGCGTTGTGCACAAGATTGAGTTCACCGGCTGGATTGGAGTGGACGCAGTACACCCAGCGCAAAGGCCCTGCTAAAGGCTGGACCGACATCTTGATGGAGCCTGGCCTCATTGAAGTTGTCGAGTGGATCCATTTGGATAAAGAAATCGGCTACTGTGTGAGTGACAATGACTACGTCTACAAAAAATTCTAAATATTCTGTTACTGCTGCTCGCTTAGAAACTGAAGCAAATATTGCTGCACTCTTGGTCAGAAGAGCAGCATTGGTACAGAAACATGCATTGGAAGAGCAAATAGGAATTATTAAAAGGAAAAAAGAAGAACTTGAAATTAAAATCAAGATAGCTGAGACCAAGGCTAAGCTCAATGTATTGGCGTCTGCTAAAGTGAGTAAGAAAACTGCTTCACACAAAGTAAAAGTAACAACAGAAGAAGTGACTGTGGATCTATCACTTGACCAAAATGTTGTTGCCTCATTATCACCTGTGACTATATCTCCAGTCACTCCAGATGAAGATACAGGGGCCGGTGTTCCGGTTCTCGCCGTGACCCTGTCACGATGTGATGTTTACATTTTGCGCGAGCTCGGCACATGGATATTTCATAAAATATCGTAGCTAGCTGTGCGCCACCATGGCCAATTAGCTGTTGTGGACTTGCTGTCTCCCCTGAAGTCGACAGGAACAGGAAAGGATTGCTACGAAAATTGTGTGTTGTTCATGATAACTGTACTGACATTGAGATAAAAGCTTTATAAAGGTTTCCGTCTTACCATATGAGTGCGTTGGCGTCTTTTACACTACACGCAATGAATAATAATTAAAAGAATATTCACTCTCTCAACCAGTCTCGAACTCACTCCACGTGTTGAAAAGGTGTGCTTCAAGACACCTGCGCTAACCCCTCAACTACAGCACCACACCAAGTGTTGTCTCAATGCTTGTATTTATCAGATATTCTGTACCCATCACAGCAAGCCATGCTATTCCATCGGCCATGTCAAAATGTGACAGTCACCAATTGACGTGGGATGTTATTAATTGTACGACGAGGCTGCGTCCTTTCCTCATCCTGTTAATGCATATATGTGCGCCTAACATCGCTGGTGACACTGTTTGCAGCAGTTGGCTGTCGGTAGAGATTTTACGATCTAAAAGCCACAAAATAGCAGAAGCTCTAATCAACATGGTGGCCTATGCACCCATTTGACCACGGCGTGTCGCTGTTCGAATTTCGACGGAGCAGAGCTGAAAAGATTGCGCCATAAATGCAGAGCTGAACTTTACGCCTATTCAATATTCCTCTTAATAGGTTTGATGTTAATGATGAGGAGATGATGCTTGTATGGGGCCTCTTGTTAAAAAAAAGTCATCTGCACAAATAAGCTAAATTCCAATGGCAAAAGTTTGTAGTACAACAGCGACACGCCGTGGTCAAATGGGTGCATAGGCCACCATGTTGATTAGAGCTTCTGCTATTTTGTGGCTTTTAGATCGTAAAATCCCTACCGACAGCCAACTGCTGCAAACAGTGTCACCAGCGATGTCAGGCGCACATATATGCATTAACAGGATGAGGAAAGGACGCAGCCTCGTTGTACAATTAATTACATCTCACGTCAAGACTGTCACATTTTGACATGGCCGATGGAATGGCATGGCTTGCTGTGATGGGTACAGAATATCTGATAAATACAAGCATTGAGACAACACTTGGTGTGGTGCTGTAGTGTAGGGGTTAGCGCAGGTGTCTTGAAGCACACCTTTTTCAAACACGTGGAGTGAGTTCGAGACTGGTTGAGAGAGTGATTCTTTTAATTATTATTCATTGCGTGTAGTGTAAAAGACGCCAACGCACTCATATGGTAAGACGGAAACCTTTATAAAGCTTTTATCTCAATGTCAGTACAGTTATCATGAACAACACACAATTTTCGTAGCAATCCTTTCCTGTTCCTGTCGACTTCAGGGGGAGACAGCAAGTCCACAACAGCTAATTGGCCATGGTGGCGCACAGCTAGCTACGATATTTTATGAAATATCCATGTGCCGAGCTCGCGCAAAATGTAAACATCACATCGTGACAGGGTCACGGCGAGAACCAGAACACCGGTGTGGACAACAACCTCTTCACGATACACACCAAGACTACTTCACACACTTGTGAATACATCACTCATGAGCCATCATCTTCAAGACCGGACAGACTCTCATATTGAAAGATGCTGAGCATTCCTCCAAAATAATGGAACCCTCGGAGGCTGCCAACAGTGAAGGTATAGGGCCAAACACTGACTCCCCATTGGTGCAGGGGTTTGGAGCCCCTCTGAGGAGTGCAGGACAGGGTAGGACAGGCCTCCCTGATGTTCTGACAGTAGCTGCCGTGGAAAGCGTTACTGAGGATGGAGGAAGCCAAAACCATCTGAAATTTGAGATCATGACAAAGTTACTTGGACACCACCCTGAGTGATGTCACAGCTCGCATTTTCATTTTGGACAATTCTTCTTGGCCTTTTAACAACATGGACAAGCCTCAGCTCTTTTCCTTCTGAAAATGCCAAGAGCTTTCAAGAGGAAGCGATGGAAAGTATAAGCTGTTAAATGAACATTGAAAGATGACAAGTGTGATTAGCAATGGAATATCTGAAATGTAACTGTTTGTGAATGTATTGTAATGCACTGCATATAAATGTGACTCCTTTAAAAAAAAAAAAAAAAAAAAAGGAAACTGGAAATGTATATTCTGTAACATGGCTTATTTGCTAGAATTAGTAATTGTTCTAGCTTCTGCTGTAAACAATTAAGGGGCCGGTGTGTAGAAGCCATATACACCTCTGACCACTGTGTGGCATGGTAGGCTTTATGTGTAGGTACCTCCCACTACTTAAGTGGGCTAATTGTGAGCACCAGGTGTTGCAGAGTGTGGAGGTACTGTCTTTTGACCGTGTCAATAAAGGAAACTTGTCAAACTACTGAAGTATTTTGGACTTCTATGGGAGGAGGCACGCGTCAGAAACCCATTTACACTTTGTAATCAAGTGGCTTTGTGGCACAGGGCTACCTGGCTGCTACACTTAAACATTATTAGAGTGTGTTACAGATAAAGCTCCGCGCTATGTTTAGCCAGGATTTATTTCTTTGTACTGGACTTTTCCGACCAACAAACACTGGGAAACAAAAGAAAACAGTATCTATTAATAATCGGTGTATTTACCAACTTAGATTTACAAAATTATAAACAAAAACAATAATTTACCTTAAAGCAGCAGCATACTGTATGCTGATCAATGTGATCTTAAAAAGTCTTACTGCAAGAACAAAACCCCCAAACCCAAATTCCAAACTTCAACAACAAAAAACGGATTCAAGCAATAACTAAATGAAACAGAAGCTACATCGTGACATGAACAAGAGATTTAGGACAGATAGAACGTCAACACAACACTGGTAGTCTAACAAATAACAAACAAAACCAACCTGCAGATGTGTAGGTTCAGTCTGAAGTAGTAAGCCATACTTCAGGATTATCCTGGTTCTTTACAGCTCCAGCCTCCTGATGAATCCAGTCAGTCCAGTCAAATGAAGTGGTCTCTGCTCACAGCACCTGATAGGACACCAGTAGTTTATATGATGTAATATTATGGATAACATTGATCAGGAATCCCAGAGGGTTTATCTCTGTCGTTTCATGGCATTGGTCCACCAATTCTTAAATAGAAAGCTATATTAGTAGTTTGTATAAGTGAACAAATCTTGTAATTTAGATAATTAGGATATAATTAATACTTTATCAAAGCTGTTCTCTATTCAATTCAGTACTAACGATGTTGCTGTATGTTTTGTACTTCAGTCTAAAGGTTTAACCCAAGTAAATATTTGTACATTATATTTAAATACTATAACGCTATAAACACATACATGGTTTCAGAATAACTTCATAAAATCTGTTTAGCCAACAACCACAAGAAGTAGGCTAAAGTCACTGTAGCTAGCACCGTGTTTACTTCCTTTACTTGGGAATTATTATCCGACAGGCCTACTAACATTTAAAACTAGTACTAACTACTACTGTTATAGTAATGCCGTTTTGGTTAATTACACAACTTTGATACAGTAATTTGTGAGGAATTCTGTACTCACCGTGAGCAGACAACCGTCTTTGCACTGCAGAGTGATAATAACGGTTTGCTAAGTAAGGCGTCCGCGGAGCGGACTTGCTGCGAAGCTGAAACACCGGTGGCGCGTTCGCAGAGCGGATTTGCCGCGGACGTGTAGCGTTAAATGGGGCTACAGCAGAGCTAACTGTGCGGATACTGTCCGAGTTGTTTCTTCACGAACACCTCGTAGCTGAACTACATTACCTACGCAAAAGTAAAGAATGTCAGTTAAAAATAACACCAACAACATCAGACAAATTTCTCCGCTTGGCGAAGTTGAAGCGGTTCCGCTGCGGAGGCGCTCTTTGACAGCGGGTTTCAATAAGAGCGCGTCATGAAAGCGGATCTGCAGCAACCGCGCGGCAAATCCGCCGAGCGGTTCTGACTCCGGGGCGGATTTGGCGAACCGAGGCGGATCCGCCCCGGAGTCAGGTGCTATGTGGGTATAATTACACAAAATTAAACAATGTGGATTTTCTAAGCGGATAAAAAGGGGAACTATATTGTAAGGTGTAATAATACCAGGAGTAATTCGGCATCCGCACAGTAAAGTGAAGATATCACTTTATCCGCTTAGAAAATCCACATTGTTAATTTTGTGTAATTATACTTTATGGTGTAACACTTCACGTAACCATATTTAAATAGGGAAAACGTGGAAGAGTTGGTAGCTTCTATCTTCACCTCGTTTGGAGCTATAGAGGAGAAGAGAGAGGCTAAATGCTAACGCTGTCTGTGCTGTGTTTACGTTATTGAAGACACACGTGGAGACCAGACAGGTACAAATGAACTCATCTAAGCTAAGGTAAGAACATCTCAGTATGGAACGGTGGCCTGTTCCTTTAAAGAACCCCAGCAGTAGCTTCGTATGTTTGTCATATTTTCCGCATCATATACATACAGTACAAACAATGTCTCGAGCAGCCGCCTCAGAACTTCACCGCCACCGGAGTCCAGATAATGCGACTGCGGTTACCAGGGTTTTCCTGCAGCTCAAACAGGTACATTTGATCTGGCTCTGGCAGAATCTTAACATTGACTTTTAAAATGAGTTGAGATGACAAAATTCATTCATGAATCTACTTTTTACATAATACTTCCAGAGGTTAGTAAAGCAAACCCGTAATGGAGGACCACAGAGAAGACCCCTACAGCCCAGACCTTCAGACTTGGGGTTCAAATCCCAGCTCCTGCAGGTGCCCACTGTCGTCCTGTCCTCGGGCAAGACACTTTACCCTCCTTGCCTACAGTGTCTGGCTACACCGGTGTATGAATGAGAAAGTGAATGGGTGAGTGGTTCCATTGCTGTAAAGCGCTTTGGCCTAATGAAGGTAGAAAAACGCTATATAAGTTGAGCTCATTTAGTTACTGTTACTTGATTGATTGCACATTATGTCTATTTTGCACCCCTGAGTGTTTCTTGAGATCTGATGAAACAAGTGAATTTCTCCATTGTGAGATCAATAAAGTCCTATCTTCACTGTTTACAGGCAAACAAACTCAAACTTATCGGTAAGAAAAGTGAAATATATTAATTGGCTCAGAATCCACCCTATTCAAATCCCCACCCTTCAGTATTTGCATTGACGGCTGCCTGATTCCCATCTCTTGCCAAGTTAAAATCTTGGGCGTCTTACTGGACTCTACGCTTTCATTCTCCTCCTCCCACATAAACAATATCCACTTCCACCTACGCAACATCTCCTGACTCCCTCCGTCTCTCTCACAAAATTCCACCCACGTACTTGTTCATGCAATTGTCACATCATGCCTGGATTATTGCAACGCTGTCCTCTCTGGTCTCCCCCAAAAACTCATCCAATGACTTCAAAACTGTCCATAACGCTGCAGCAAGAACCAAATCGAACACATCACACACCGGTCCTCATCCAACTCCACTGGCTCCCCTTAACCCACTGAATCCTGTACAAGCTCCCCCTGCTCACGTTTAAGGCCCTCCATAACCCAGCTCCCCCATAACTATCTGACCTGCTTCACCCTTACACTCCGTCCTGTTCCCTCTGCTCATCCTCTGCTGGTCTCCTCTCCATCCCTACTGTACGAATGGTCACTATGGAGCCAGAGCATTCAGCTACTCTGCCCCAATGCTCTGGGACACTTTACCTCAACCCCTCCGTCAATTGGACTCATTGTGTGCTTTCAAATCCCAACTCAGGACCCACCTTTTCAAATCTGCTCATGCACTGTGATTATATTAGTGATTTTACAGTTTGTATTTTTTGTGTTCTTGGTGACTTAAAAAGCGCCATCAAAAAAAATTATTATTATTATTATTATTATTATTTTTATTATTTTTAATTTAATTTTTATTTTTTTCTTATCTTACTCTCTAAATATGCTGGCTACTCTACCCATGTCTGGTCATTTGTCTGTTTGTGTGGATTTCCCTTCTACTACGGAGTTTGCTTAGACCTTCATAGTAAATAAAGCTCTTTTTTCTGGTATGTGACTAAATGGCTTCTCTCTAGCAGCAGGTGTGTGTTTAAGCGAAACTGATTTTGCTAAAACACAACAAAAGAAACAAAACTAACCCAAAACATGTCCCACTTAGAATGTACCTCAGCAGCTCCCTCTGCTGGTCATATATGCTATGGTACGAGGTAAGAACGGATTGATATAAAAGCATTTTCTTTGTCATTTACGCTGCTAAAATGTCCAGTTCTTGTTTGATAAAGTCTGTCAGTATTATCCTATTATTCTTGTGTGAAACAGGTCGGTTGTGCCAATTTTATGCTTTAATTGAGAATTTATGAAACAAAACTAGCTTTCAGTTACTGTAACTACATCGTTAGCTTAAATTTGTGTCCGTTTTTTTTGTCGGTTTTCGCTCATTTTCTTCAGAAAGGAGCTGTTTTGGGATTAAAGAATGTGCTGTGAATCCGCCTTCATTTCCATCTCAAACAGGTACGTGATCATGTTCAATTGTCTGTATTTAAAGTTTGCGTTAGCCACCCTGCTTGTTTTAAAATGGCTATAATCCAGCTAATGGGTAAAAGGTACAAATACATCGAATTTACTGAAAACACGAGGCACAGAGAACACAAGTATAAAAGACTATACTATGGCTATACTTCTAACTTTAATCTGGAAAATTGAAATATTTTAAGAAAATTCTGAAAACTATTATTAAACTACTGCCTGTACTAATTCTAATGCAGTAAAACTTGTACTCAACCTGTAAGGAAACTACCTTGTCCATATTTCCTCCAGGGGGCACTAAAGCAAAGCTAGAGGTGAGGACCACAGAGAGAACGCCCTACAGCCCAGACCTTCAGACCTGGCTCTGTCTGGGGAAACCTAGCGCTGATAACGACCGGTCAGTGTTTGCCAGAGTTTGAGTCCAGATCAAACAAGGATGCCTCCGTTTCCTCAAACAGGATGGACTTTATTTAGTGCCTTTCACAGACATGGTCACAAAGCACTTTTATATGGGACCATTTTTACATTCACTCCACACATTGTGGTGTTAAGCTACTGTGGCAGTATGCCTGCAGGCGGGCACTGCCACTTGTAGTTTTGATGGTGATTGGCTGTGCGCGCCGGCCGTCACCTGATAAATAGCACTTCCGTTTATTATTTGACCTCTGACTTCCTGTACGCCCAGTCTCCGGTGTTGTGGTTGTTGCTCCCAGTCACTCTCCAGTCCAGTTTGTCGCGGCGCCGTCATGGGCCCGCGGTCTCCCTGTAACTGGTCATGCTAGTAGTTGAGTGGATTGGCTGCGTTGACTCGGACTCCGCTGTCAAAGCCCCGAGCCATGCAAATGCTCCGCTCAGACGTCTAGGACCAAGGAGGGTCGTCACTGCCGCCTGCCTTTTTCTCCGCCCTTTTATCACCTTTCTCTGCCTTTTGGTTCGCCTGTTCTGTTATTATTCCCCTGTCACTGGATTCGTGGAGCGCCGTAGGTGCGCAACGTCATGGGTAGACTGTGGTAACTGAAAGATGGACTGAAAACAAGTAACTAAACGAACTGTGAAACGAACTTTGGACAAACATGATTTTAACTAAAGAATGTGGAAATAAATGTAAAACTTTTCTATACAGTGCCTGGCCTCTGTGATCCATCTACTCAACAACGAACCTACGTGCTTTACTTAGTTTCTGGTGCTGGCCATCTCCAGCTGGCGTTGTCTGGCAATTTAATGTTTAAAACGGCTAAGTTAACCCTCGCATTGCCACACTACGTAGGATATCACAATAACTCAGCCAAGGCCCCGGTTCTGTCTCGCAGTGATAAACATGCGTTGCCCAGACCTTTGCACTGCTCCCTAAAGCTTTGCACAGCTTTGTGAGAATAATGGAGCATGTGTGTGTTTGGATATTTGCGGTCAGTGGTCTGTGGTTTTATGTGGAAGTTGAGACCAAGTTTGGTGTTTGACATGAAAGTGTTTTTAATGTTGTTTTGAATTGTGTCAATAAAGTCACCGTCAGCATTTATATGGAGCTAGTGTTTGGTTTGCATTTTATTTAAGAGATCTCCGTTACTGAAATTGAAATTTGTACATCATTTACAGAAGTTGTGCATAAATGTCATTAAAAAAGCATTACATTGTTTTCAAACTGTTATTGAATATGAATTTATTGGAAAAGTATGACATTGCTCAACAATTTTTATTGTATAAGTTCATCGAAATGACCAAAATGATGGTCTTAAACAGTGGTTCCCAAACTTTTCAAACCCACAAAGTCACTCAACAACCCCTTCTGCAAAATATAAGCATAATATTTTAAGGTACAAAACATTCACTCCATTCACTCCATACTCAGTGATGGTAAGCGAGGCAACCAGTCTGCGCACATCAGCCACTCACTCATTCACCAGGCTTCCTGGTATTTCCAAACTTTCTTCCATCCAAGTCCTGCCTGACAGGATCGGGCATAGCAAAGGCGGTATGGCCACCATACACAATTGTGTGTGTCATAAAAGAGTTCAGTCACAGAGGTTCACCATGGGGTGCTCTCCTAAGATTAACCAAAGACAAAGCGGAATATTCATACCACAGCCCAAACCCAGGAAACAGAGGCTCAGTGAAGGAGGAGGTGAAGGTGTAAATGTGGAACAGTTTTCCACCAGAGCCGACCTCATAGAAGGACAGAGCTCCAGCCTCAGAGTCCAGGAACACGCCCACTCGACCTGAGCCAGAGACGGAGGTAGAGGAGAGGTATGTTTGTCTTTTGTTGTGACAGACAAAGTAACCTCCACCAACGATCCTCAACCTCCAGGACTGATCATTGTGTCCAAACTCACACTCCTCTCTGTCTCCTCTTTGTCTGATTATTTTGTAACTCACTGCTATATCAACCCCCCTCCACCTCCCGGTCCACTGCACCTCCCAGTAACAGCGCCCCGTCAGGCCAGTAGAGCTCAGGACCTGAGGCTGGTCCATGAACCTGTCCTTATGATCTGGATACTGCTGCTCCTCGCTCTCTCCGGTCACAGTCAGTTTGTCCTCAGACAGAAGGAGGTTCTTCTGAGCTGTGTTTGGATCCAGAGAGAACTCACAGGAATCTGAGGAAACAAACACAACTCATGACATCACTTCCTGTTATTGTGAGTTTGAGGAGCTGTTTCCTGTTTGTTTTTCTTCATATAAAAGGCTGTAATAAGTACGAGCAAATACAAACTGGGAAGATATAAGTTGTTTACATGAAATTAATGAAACACAAAGACTCACATTTCCTCAGACCTGGGACCATCCACTGTTCTCCAGCAGGATCCAGCCTGAAACACACAAGTCCAGTTTACTGTAGACCAGACCAGACCTGGACCAACCGTGGACCAGAGACAAGACCCTGAGAGAGTCCAGGGGGACTCACCTGAGAGAGTGCAGGGGCCCCTGAGGGGCCCGTAGAGCGGTCAGGAGCTTGGTGGAGGGTCCTGGATGGTTGTAGCTCAGGTCTAACTCTCTCAGGTGGGAGGGGGCGGAGCTCAGAGCTGAGGCCAGAGAAGCCCCGCCCCTCTCTGAGACCAGACATCCAGACAGACTAAAGACACACAGCATTAGCCTCTAATGTGGACACAGAGACAGAGTGCATCATGGGAGCGTCTCACCTGAGGGTGTGCAGTCTGCAGGGGGCGCTCTTCAGTCCAGAACACAGCAGCTCCACTCCTGAGTCCTGGAGGTCGTTGTTACTGAGATCCAGGTGAGTCAGACTGGAGGAGCTGAGGACTGAGGCCAGAGGAGCACAGCTGAGAGGAGACAGGCCACAGCCGCTCAGACTGAGGACAGAGAGGACGATTAGAGACTAGAGCCATGACACAAGTGTTTAAATACAGTCTGGACTCACATGGCTTTGGTGGAGGCTTTGACGACCGGCAGCAGCTTCAGGAGAACTGTCTCTGAGCCGTGGTATTTCCTGAGGTCAAACTCCTCCAGGTCTGAGTCTGAGGACAGTAAGAGGAAGGACAGAGCAGACCACTCAGCAGGAGAATCTAACCAGGAGAGACGTCCTTGTGTCATGTATCTCTGTATCTCCTCCACCAGACTGCGGTCGTTCAGTTCGTTCAGACAGTGGAGCAGGTTCAGGCTCCTCTCTGCAGACAGACCCTCTTCATTCAGCTTCTGTTTGATGTACTTTACTGTCTCCTGATTGGTCAAGTCACTTCCTGTGTGAGTCAGCTGACCTGGCAGCAGGCTCTGATTGGTCGGCAGAGAAAGCCCCAGGAGGGAGCGCAGGAAAAGATCCAGGTGTCCATTTGGACTCTGTAAGGCCCGGTCCACAGCAGAGCGGTAGAAGGCCTCAGGGCTCTCAGAGGAGTGTGGTGTGGACAGCAGGTTCTCTCCAGAGCTGAAGAAGGTCTGATGGACGTGAAGAGCAGCCAGAAACTCCTGCACAGTCAGATGGATGAAGCAGTAGACCTTGTCCTGGTACAGGCCTGGCTCCTCTCTAAAGACCTGTGTGAAGACTCCGGAGTACACTGAGGCGGCTGCAGCGTCCAGCCCACACTCGCTCAGGTCACTCTCGTAGAAGATCAGGTTTCCTTTCTGCAGCTGCTCAAAGGCCAGTTTCCCAGAGACCGCACCATCTCCCAGGTCTCTGGAGTCCAGTGAAGGTCTGTCCCAGATCCCTCATGATACTTGATGTTCTTGACTTTGGCCTGGACCACCAGGAGGTGGATGTACATCTGGGTGAGGGTGTGGGGCAGCTCTCCTCTCTCTCTGGTCTCCATCAGATGGAGCAGGACTATGGAGAGGATCCAGCAGAAGACTGGGATGTGGCACATGATGTACAGGCTGCGGATGCTCTTGATGTGGGAGATGACGGCTGTGGCCTGCTGCTCGTCTCTGAACCTCTTCCTGAAGTACTGCTCCTTCTGTGGGTCGCTGAACCCTCGCACCTCTGTCACCATGGAGACGCACCATGCAGGGATCTGATTGGCCGCCCCGGGGCGTGTGGTTATCCAGAGGCGAGCGGAGGGAAGCAGGCTCCCCCTGATGAGGTTCACCAGCAGCTCCTCCACTGAGGCGCTCTCTGTGGCCTCCGTCAGGACCCGGGTCTGGCTGAAGTCCAGAGGAAGTCTGCACTCGTCCAGACCGTCAAAGATGAAGAGCACCTGGAGCTGCTGAAAGCTGCAGAGACCTTTGGTTTGACTGAAGAAGTGGTGCAGCAGCTCCACCAGGCTGTACTCTGTGTCTCTGAGCACATTGAGCTCTCTGAAAGTGAAGGGGAACAGCAGCTGGACGTCCTGGTGGGCTCTGCCTTCAGCCCAGTCCAGACTCAACTTCTGAGTCAGCACTGTTTTCCCCACACCGGCCACGCCCTTCGTCAGCACCGTCCTGATTGGTCCCTCCTCTGTCTGCTCTGCTCTGATTGGCTGCTGTCTGTGGGCGGGGCCTTTAAACAGGTCTTCACATGTGATGCTGGTCTCTGTAGCGGCTGGTTTCCTGGACGCCGTCTCGATGTGTCTGACCTCATGTTCCTGGTTGACCTCTGAGGCCCCTCCCTCTGTGATGTAGAGCTCTGTGTAGATCTGGTGCAGGGGGGCGGAGTTTCCTGCTTTAGCCATGCCCTCAAACACACAGCTGAACCTCTGCTGCAGATGACTCTTCAGTTTATCTCTGCAAACTCCAACAGAACTCCCTGAATAAAGGAGGAGACAAAAATGAATTCCTTCAGTGAATCCACTTTGATTGATTGATTGGATTTATTTGAGTGAGTTTTACAACAACATTATTACAGTGCAGAAAACAAACAAAGCAAGAAAAAAAAAACTCAAAAGGAGTAGGCCGAAGCAAGAAAGCTTATAAGTGCCTACCCCCATATTCAATTTTAATTTACATTCCGGATACAGTAATACAACATCTCATGTTACATATAATACACATAACACTTTACATTAAAAAAATCCTGAATTAGGAGGACTATCGGTCGGCCTCGAAGAGATTCTGGCAAACCATCCGGCTTCTCAGGAGGGGGAAGTAGTGCTTCACCAACACTGTTTACAGTGCGGGCGGGGAGCTGCTGACCTCGACTGGGGATGTGGCGGGCGTTGGAAGGAGTACTTCGAGGATCTCTTCAATCCCACCGTTATGTCTTCCGGTTGGGAGGCAGCGGCTGGGGACTTGGAGGGGGTTCGTCCATCACCCAGGCTGAAGTCACCGAGGTGGTTAGAAAGCTCCTCGGTGGCAAGGCCCCGGGGGTGGATGAGATTCGTCCCGAGTACCTTAATTCTCTGGATGTTGTAGGGCTGTCTTGGCTGACACGTCTCTGCAACATTGCGTGGCAATCGGGACAGTGCCCCTGGATTGGCAGACCAGGGTGGTGGTCCCTCTCTTTAAGAAGGGGGATCGGAGGGTGTGCTCCAATTACATAGGGATCACTTCTCAGCCTCCCCGGTAAGGTCTACTTCAGGGTGCTGGAGAGGAGGATCCGGCCTATAGTCAAACCTCGGATCCAGGAGGAACAAGAGGAACAATAATAATAATAATAATAATAATAATAATAATAATAAGAATAATAAGAATAATCTCTTGGATTTGTATAGCGCTTTTCAAGATACCCAGAGCGCTTCACAGCTCATTATTCATTCACTCCATACAATGCGGTTTCCGTCCCGGTCGTGGCACACTGGACCAGCTCTATACCCTTCATCGGGTGCTCGAGGGTTTGTGGGAGTTTGCCCAACCAGTCCACATGTGCTTTGTGGATCTGGAGAAAGCGTTCGACCATGTTCCTCGTGGTGCCCTGTGGGGGGTGCTCCGGGAGTATGGGGTCTGGGGCCCTCTGCTAAGGGCTGTCCATTCCTTGTATGACCGCAGCAGGAGCTTTGCATTGCTGGCAGTAAGTCAGACTTGTTCCCGGTGCGTGTTGGTCTCCGCCAGGGCTGCCCTTTGTCACCGGTTCTGTTCATTACCTTTATGGACAGAATTTCTAGGCGCAGCCAGGGGGCCGGAGGGCGTCCGGTTTGGGAACCTCAGGATCTCATCTCTGCTGTTTGCAGACGATGTTGTTCTGTTGGCTTCATCAAATCAGGACCTTCAAGCTGCTCTGGGGCGGTTTGCAGCCGAGTGTGAGGCGGCCGGGATGTGGATCAGCACCTCCAAATCTGAGGCCATGGTTCTCCACGGAAAAAGGTGGCTTCCCCGCTTCAGGTCGGTGGCGAGTCCTTGCCCCAAGTGGAGGAGTTCAAGTATCTCGGGGTGTTGTTCACGAGTGAGGGACGGATGGAGCGTGAGATTGATAGACGGATCAGTGCGGCGTCAGCAGTGATGTATCGGACTGCATCACTGCTGTCCGATACAGCGCAGTGATGCAGTCCGATACAGTCGGGGGGCAAAGCTCTCCGACTGTATCGGAGAGTTTAAACCATTCTTTGGTCTGGCGTTAGCCAGGCTATGGCTAACGCCAGACCAAAGACTGCTGGACCATGGCCGAAATCTTTGCATGGATTTGGGCACCAATCACAGAACGAGGAGGGACGGCAAGATGATGACTCACTATTTGACATACAGAAGCTTGTAGTTTGTTTACGGATAAAATAAAATAAAAGTTTATTTACAGATCCAACATGACAGCAGCAGATGAGACGCCATCTTTCGATCAAGCTTTAGACCGAGTTTAGCTCAAAAGTTTACAGCAGGTACGTCATACGTCATCTGATACGATGATACGATTGGCTATGGCTACGTGCAGACGCATGATAGACATTCAGCCCAATAAACGGCTATGGACAATCATGAACCACACCTCTCCTACGAGAAAATAAACTGATGGTCCCCAGACTAAATATCATTTGTGATCTTAGTCTGTCGTCCTAAAGCCTTTAACATCACTCTACAAGCAAACACTAAAAGTGTTTGATCAAAAACCAATGAAGTGGCATCACTGCACTATCATTGAAATATATAAAATGATGACATGCGATAACTTCATTGGTTTCTCTTTTATAAAAAAATATATTAAAGTGTCTTAATGGTCTTGCTCCGTCTGTAATGTGTCAGTTAGTACAAAAATACACTAATCAAGGGTGAGCACCAGAGCTGGAGTCAGCGGGAACTGCAGAGTGAAGCGGTGCAGAACTGCTCTGGGTCAGTCTGCGTTCTCAGTGAAAGGGACGCAGTTATGGAACTCTTTGCCACTGGAGCTAAAGTTCCAATTGGACATGAGACTTTTCTCCCGGAAGCTAAAGCTGTGGCTAAAGAACAAACAAAAGTGTGAGCACTGAACTGAATGGCTGGATTTGGGATGTGAAGTGGTCATATATGTCTTCTCTTCTCTTCTCTTCTTTCTTTTTATTGTTGTACTGTTTGATGCTTTTTACAGATTTTTCATCTTTCTATTCTTTTATAAACACTTTTAAAAGCCTAACCAGGGACGGGGTTGCAAATTAGCCTATGGCTAGATGCCTTATGTACATAACATCAGCCACGGAGTTGGCAATGTTTTCTTGTACTGTCCCTGTCAAATAAACAAATAAAAAAAATTACTTGTTAAAATCTCCCTCGGTCCGTGCACTGTGCTTTGGATGAGCCATTAAAGCTTTGTTTCTATGAAAGTATTAATTTATTTTTGATAAATCATGTGTTTGAAGCACTGCACAGTTTGAGGAAAGCCTTTGAAATGCTGTTACGGAGCGCGCTCCATTCTGATGGATTCATTCGGCGCAGGCCTTTAAGAAACTAATCTCTATGACTAAAAAACATGTGGGTAGTGTCTAAAGACTGAGCTGAAATGACTTATTATGAAGTGAAACAGGTCAGAGCCAGGTGTGTGCTGCTCCTCTGATGGACTGTAGACAGAGTTCTTACTGGAGCTCAGACGCTCGGCCAGCTGCTCCTTTGGGCCTGGCTCCCTGTGAACCAGCAAACAGAAACATTAGAGACTTCCACAGCTCTGAGCAGAGACCACTGCAGCCTTTGGACTCATTTAGACTCACAAGAAGCTCCTCCACAGAACCTCCTGAGGACTCACCATCTACAGCTCACACCAGGACTAAACCAGGACTGACTCTGAACCAGGACTAAACCAGGTCTGAAAGTGAGAACATGTCCCAGAGCTCTGGTTTAAGCAGGTCTTACCTCTGGTCTTCAGGAGGAGGTTCTCTAAAGAGAGGAGCCCAGCCTTCAGAGCTGTCACTTTTCAGAGACTCAGAGCTGGGAGCAGGTTTAGGTCTGGGTTTGGACCCGGACCCAGGTCCAGGTGGATCCATGTGGAAGCTGCTGAGAAACAGAAGAAGAGTTCATTTGAGCAGAATATACAGTGATGTCAACAGTTGATGATCTCTGTTCTCCAGGTGTGACTTCACTGATGAACCGTATCAATGAACGTCCTCGACAGCAGGGGTTTTCAATCAGGAAAACTGATGATTTATAAGACAAATACAAATACAAACGTATCAAAATCATTCAGTTTAATTGTTGGAATTCATCTGTAAGCCAGTAAGATACTAGTTTAAGTTGGTTGAACCACAAAATAAAATAATAAATAGAAAGATTTACTTAATACAGTGCCTCTCAGAAGAATTAATACACCTTGAACTTTTGAACATTTTGTCATGTTTACAAAAATAAACAAAGATTTTATTTAGAATTTTATTTCTTTTTTAATTCACCACAGACACAGTCACAGCAAACATTGAAAGAGAAAAACACGGACAAAAATAACAAAATACAAAAAAACAGACGATACATTCACAGAATGGTAACTCAAGACTAAAATTAGAACAAGACAGGACAAGACAAGACTAACAGATGAAGAGACAAACAAACAGACATGCATACATACAAGTCCTTTACATATTTTTTCTATTGTTTTCTATTACTTTCAGTGGCTCTCAAAAATTGATCTATTAGAAATGATATGGGTTTTTATCTTTATACACATTTTATTATGTTTGGAATGTTTATTTGATTATTTTATGCTAGTTGAACTTACAATTGTTTTGTCTAAATTTGTAGGAATTGGGAAGAGGCCAGCTGTCTTATTGCAGGCTCAATTTTAAGCCTGCACCTGTCCCATTTGGCACTTCAAAGTTTAAGAACCACTGAAATTAACAAGGTAAATTGTTTACATTATAAAAATCAAGATTTTGGTAGACAGTCCCATAACATCCCATTCCACTTTTTATCATGTGCATTTCTTTTGTTTTTGTTAATAGCTATGGTCTTTTCAATTACATATTGTTGATTTATTTTATTCTTAAAGTGTGCTAGACAGAGATCTGCCTTGGATTTACATTTGAAAATGAACAGTTTACCAACTAGAACAATTGTATTGAACAAATGCATTGAGCTGCTTTCCAGTACCCCCAATATTATGTTGATGGGACATATGTCGATTTCAATCTTAAATTCTAGTAACCAGTTCTGGACCAACATCCAAAACTTAGATACATATGGGCAAAAATAAAATAAGTGCATTTACTCTTCCTCTTCCGCCTCACAGAATCTGCACATGGACTTTTCCATAATGTTATATAATTTAAGGTATTTTTTTGTTGCTATCATTTTATAGAATAATTTTAATTGAAACACCCTTGAATAAGAATCAATGGTTGTTTTATATATATTTAAAAAAGAAGGTTTTTCCATAATATAGGTATGTTGAATTCATCTTCCCATTTAGTACACATTCTGTGAGGATAAAAGGTCAGTTCCAGACATGTACAAATTAAATGTATATACATTGTTGTTTATGTTGATGGTTTGCCATCTATTACATTTGTTTTGAGGCATGCATACTAATAACCTGTTTTTGTTTTTTAATGTTCTTTTCCATTTCATTGGGATTGCAGATAATAGCTGATTATACTGAAAGAGTTCAATACATTGTCCATAGTATGTGCATAAACTCAAAGTAAAGAAATCTGATGAGTTCATTAGATCATTTACAAACATAACACCATTTTGTAAGCAAGAGTTCCATAAAACCGGTCGTCCTTCAATTAATACATTAGAATTCATCCATATGAGTTGATTTTGAATCTCATGAATGCCATCTGGAGGATAGTATTGAAAATTTAACCATGCTTTGAGTGCATCTTTGAAAAAAAATAGATACACCTTTCAGTTCAGCTTCTAATATTTGGTCGATATGATTGGACTTTAGTTGAAAAAAAGGAAATAATTTACTTTGAAAAAATATATAGGTTTAATAAATGTTGACTAGATATCCAGTTAGGATTAAGATAGATTTTAGAAATACAGGAGGCCTTCAGAGATTCATTCATCATTTCTATATACTTTAAATTTAAACCACAGTTTTCTAACGAGTTGTACATATATTGTCTTTTTATCTTATCAGGTTTGTCATTCCAAATAAATTCCTCAATTTCATTTCGAGCCTGTGGATGGTTATTAACAATATGTGTGCCTGCTCTATCCTTTTGTTTGTCCAACACAGTATTAAAATCCCCAAGTTAAAATTATTTGCATATTATCTAGATTAATGTGCTTGATTATATTTTCAAAAAAAGCTGGGGTGTCTTCATTTCGGGCGTATATATTAATTAATTGTACAATTACATTGTCAATTGTAATATCCATAATTAACCATCTCCCATTTGCATCTGACTGTATGAACTGTATGGGCCAGCTCTTTCTTTAACATAATCACAACCCCCTTGCTGTTGCTAATACTGTAAGAGATAATATTAAATCGCTAGTTATCATACTGTGTTAATCTATAATGTCGTACTGCCCGTAGGTCAAGCTGTGCGGTCGTACTATCTCTTTATAGCCTTGACTGGGTGTTTAGGCGCCGACTATCAAGCCACTGAATGCTTGCGTGCATGTTAGTGTGACGCGCTTAGAGGGTATTTACATGTCCTCTGGGGAAGCACAGACAGACTTGAATGTTAGGACTGGCACAATGTCTTGAGTTCATGTCTCGGGGTCCCGCAAAGATGGCAAATAAACTTCTCCTGCATAAGACATCCTGACTGCTGCCTATTCTTCACCAACCTTTCGATCATCGTTTTGTAGAATTCTCCTACAAACTGGCGTCTACGAACTTGTTTACATACAGCTGCTCTGGTAAGTGCGTTTCTTTTTTTATCCTTTGATAAAAAAGGAGGGAGAATGGCCTTACCAGACGCATGCTTGCTAAAAAAAGAATAATGCAATGGGAAATGTTTAAAGAGTAAAAACAGTGTTATTGGTTGATTCTGGATGTTTGTTTCTGGTCGAGAGTAGGGATTTAGGTCCTGTACTAAGACTAGGGTATTCTGATGCACAAGTTTAGACTAGAATGGCTACAAAGATGTGAGGCTCGATGCAGACTGTTGACTCTACTGTTTATGCAGCTAGTCGTCACAGGTATGAGAGGGACACATAATGTAGACTATTTTGAGTGTAAGCTTTGTTTAAGGTTGATTTTGGCGTCAAACATAAGGCACACTGATGTAGCCATTAAAGCCGGTACGCCCCAGAAAGCTGTAAACGAGTCTGAGTCCAGGTCACTGGGCTCTGTCTGGTTTGTGGATATTATGGGTCAAAGCTGAGCTGAGGGCTACTGTGTGTATAGTTGTTTTATGTTACTTTAATCTTGAACTGTGTGCTGAATATTGAGCCGGTAATAAATTGCATAGGCCGTGTAATTAATTACTTAGACGGTTGGAGGATAGTATAGCCACGGTCGAGGAGGACCGTGGATACAGACTTTATGTGGTCCTTGTATCGGAAATTGATGCAATGTTTACATGAAGTTTGTAGTTAAACTGCAGCTGGTGGTTTTGTCTGAACGTCGTTTAGAGGAAATCGGGCAGTTGTGGTGAGTAACGGTTTGGTGGGAGAAGAGCCTAGGATAATCTTTCCCACAAGGTGCCGTTGAGATTTTTGTGCACAAAAAAGAGAGAACGCTTCTGCAACGTATACAACCTACGTTTGTCTTTTGCGTTAACTTGAATTTAACCGTGAAAGTCCAGAATCAACTAATAAACATTGCGATAAATATCACGTTATTTTATTTAAAAAAATGAAGTTGGCTATAGTTTTGGATGCAGCTGGAGATCTTTTATTTCCATTGTTTATGTTTCGTGTCATGTGTCTCCGTGTTTGTCTGTCTGTCCACCTGCTGCTTTATCTAATTGTTTTGCTTGTCTGCAAGGTCGGTGAAACAAAGTGTTCCTGATAACGTCTGCCTAGAGACAGATTGCTGAGTCAGCATTAAAAAAAAAAAAACAAAAAAAAAAAAGATGGCAACATTGTTTACTAGAACTATTTCCATAGAATTCCGGGGTATGCCTTTTGAACAATGATAATGCATCCCAAAAGCTACGGTACAGATTAACAGTCTCTGTAGGGTAAACAATGTCGCATTTTGAATGACAATCCAATTGATGATTCACGCTGGTGATAATGAATTGAGATGTATTATTTTTCTTTTTGAAAGTTGATACTGCTTCTAAAATCTGTCCACAGAGGCGGGGACTGCGGAGGGCTGCTTCCGTGTTGTGACAACGTCTTGTTAGCTGCAAACTTTGTGAGTACAACAGCTGGGTTTTTAAAACACATAAGGTTAAAAACAATGAGGGAAAGGCGTATGTTTTATGGCATTATGCTAAAAATATTGAAGATTTGTGCTTGACAGGCGATCAAACAAATGATATTTGGCGACAGTGAAACAAAATTAGGATCTAAAGTGTGTACAATTGAGAAGTAAAAATGTCTTGCTTTTGTTGTTGTTGTTGTTATGTTGTAAAATGTTGACTGATGTTATTCTGCTGTGATTTGTTTTAGAAAACTGAGCTTTAACCTGATTCTTAAAGTACCACAAAAAAAATAAATAAATAATATAATCTGTCTTTGTAGCTGGATTTGCGGTAAAGTGAAACTTAATTCTGTCTTTAAGGTTCTGATGTCTGTGTAGGTTTTGGGCGTACAGGAATGATGCGACCTTTGTTGAGGTTTTGGAAATGAGATAGGCTACCTCAGCAGATGGGCTCTCGCTGGTTCTCTTAAAGATAGTTTAAAGCACTTGCTTATAATTTTTTACATATTTAGAGTTTTACAAAGTTAGATTTGAGAAGTGGTCAAAACACTACCTTTGTGAGGGGAACGGTTAAGATTAGATTAGCTGGTATCCAAACTGGTTTAGAAGAAATGTATTGTTTTGACTAAGGCAACCAATATTTTGTATCGCAGGCCAAGTGTTTAATATGACGATTCAACATTAGTCGGAATAATGTTTCCCAGGGTGATGTGGGATCCCCAGGAGATGGCAGCGCCGAGACATAATGAATTCAAAACAATTCTTAATTGCAAACAACACTAATTTGAATATATAGGTCAAATAAAGAAGATAGGTCTAAACAAAACAAAGTTTAGAGTGGTGTTTTGCTTGATATGGTCTAAATTACTAATACACTTACTTAACTTACTTAATACACTTTTACATCTCGGTTTTGCTTGCAAGGTCTTTGGGGATCCTGACAAACCATTGTGCGTATAATTTAATTTCCTTTAAAATACCAATTTATTTGAAATCTAGAATAGACGATTGACTTTAATATGATAACATAAACTGATCACTAATCGATATGAGAAGGTAAAACATAAACAGTTAGGAGATTCTCCTTTTTCTGAAGATTAGCCCCTTTTGACAGTGTACAGAGGATTTTTTTTTTTTACATTCATTATTATTATTATTATTATTATTATTTACTCGTGTTGCTTTTCTTTCAAATTTTCTTCTTGTTTTATTTTTTGTTAGCATTTTTGAATTTTTTCTTATTTTGTAATGCTTTGCGCGATAGGACAAGCTGATTTTAAGTGTTTACTTTACTTTTACCTCGCCCTTTTGGTGGTTATCCGGGAGAGGCAGGTGGGTCATTGCGTGAGCGTTGGTCCAAGTGCATGAAGGACAGTTTACAAAACCTGAGAGTCTGCCCTGCTCTCGAAACCAAAACACCTCCTCTGCCGCCATCCACCAACGCCCTAAAAAGCTGTCTGCAGGCGGACTAGTGCTCGCAAATTTGCCTCAGGTCCTATGCTTCGCCCCTGTTCCACCTTTAGTTTACACTTGTTTTGAATTTTGCGTATAAATAGATGTTTATATATTTTTTTAATCAATTTTTGTGTTTTGCCCATGGGCTAGGGCCCATGGGACTCCGTGTTACTGTAAATTCTCTTTATTTATTTTTCTAATCTTCATTTTTTGACTTTTTTTAATGCTCAGATTGGTCAAACTATTTGAATCTTAATTGAACAGCTGTAATTATCAAGATAAAGTAGATAATGAAATAAATAAATAAATGTAATTGAATAGTTTGAGAGATAACACATTTACAGAGTGATAAATAACTAAAACATAGACATTGTAGGGTTCACATAAAGTAAAAATTATTCAATGTAACGAGGCGAGTTTACAGTAGGTGAAGCCAAGGCCCGTTATTGCTTTAGCAGTATATTAATTGGAATATTTTCTGAAAGTTATAGGCTAAAGCGTACTAAGTTCAATCCTACCTGATTTGCAGTAGACCTTAGGAATTTATGTAAAATAAATACATTACTAAATAAATAAATGACAGAGATCTTGAATATTTAATCAGTGATATCATTTTAGCTTCTAAAAAAACATTATTGTAAGTCTCAGATTACTGTGTAGCAAATCTGCGTTGATCCGTTGCAGCTGATAAAATATTATCCCCTTAACTTTGAAAAGTAACTTGAGGTTACCATTCTCGTGTGAAAATGTTTTGTTGATAGTAGTGGTAGAGATTAATTTGCTTGCTTTCTGATTAGTGCCCGAAGTGTGTTATAGCTCCCCATGGTGACGAGTTTGGCCGGTGGGACGGAGAGTTTGAGAGTGAAGATATGTACAGGGACCAGGTTATGAAGTGCTTTGAAGGTGATGTAGTGAGAGGTGGAGGCCCGTGTAATCAGGTGTTGATGGATAATGGAGATCTCGGAGGCAAGGAATGATTGCATGTGTTGAAAACGAGAGTCAGAGGTTTTGTGATATTGGAGAGGAGAGAGAAGAGGGTTTTAGAGCTATGTTGATTGGAGTCAATTAAACCGGAGTAGTAGGCGGATTTGGCAGAGGAGAGGTTGTCTGGTGATGAATGATGTGATTATTGTATATTTCTTTGTATTTAGTGAGTCTAATTTTGTATAGTCGTTCTAGTTGTGTTCTAGGGATCTGGGTTAAGGCTTAACAATTTCGTATTGTGTAAGTGTCGTCTCTGAACTTCCCGAAATTGTGTGATTTTAATTTGAGCAAGTTGAGTGAGTTTTGTACAGAAATTGATCGTGCAGTGTTTTTATTGTTGGTTTCGTTTTAAGCAAAAGAAGAAGTCCTAAATTCTGATAAGCGGTTGGTACTGGTGTACTTTAATTTGGAGCATTGTAATAAAGTAATCGTTTACGCTTACACTAAAAAACCCTTGGATGCTGAAGTTGAAATATAGTGTCGTTTGCCAAGACTTGTCAGCGGAGGCTGAATCCAGATTTGAACTCATAGCGTGTTCTTAGATTTAGATCTGAGGCTGTGGTTTTGCGTTGCGCGCAGTCCGATGAAGAGGTTTGCATGCAGCGTAGTAGAACGGTGTTTTCTAATCTGAAGTTTGTGCTGGCAAACGTGTTTTATTTCAAAATAGCAAAAGTGATAATCAGTGTAAATCCGGTATCTTAAGAGTCACTCAAAAAAAAAAAAAAAAAAAAAAGGTCACACTTATGACCTCAAAAGTATATTGCCCACTTTACACACTTATCACGACTTTGGGTGCACACCGAGTTCGTGTAACTGTTGAAAAGAGGAGGGGCCAAGAAGGAGAGTCGATTTGATCTCTGTAGAAATAATTGTGACTCTTTTGATCTAGAAGGAACAAATTTGGTGAAAACAAAAGTTACAGTAAGTAGTTGAACTTCAAGTCTAAAACCCGATCATTAAACACAGGGAAAGCGTCAGAAATAATGTGACGTAGTGTAAATAAAACCCAGTTGTTGCAAACAATAGGAAGTGTGTAAGGATATTATGGCTTCATACTAACCATACTAATGCCATGATTGCATTTTTAATTTTATATTTACTATAAGATCATAGGAGTGTGCCTATTTTTAGTAACCTGTATGTATTTAGTGTGTAACATGTTTTAATCTATATTCTTTCTAGGTTGATAACGTTCATTTCCCACAGAGACAGGGAATTTGCAGAAGGGCCTGACTCAGGACAGGAGCTGAGGAGCAGAGAACATAATACCAATGGCATGATAACATGTGGCCTTGTGCAGGCCGGAGTGTGCTTCTTTGTTGTTGCAGGAGGCAGCGTGGAAGAAGAGAATGTCAGTTCGCTCTGATGTCCGGAGGCATCTGTATCCTTTGTGTATTTATTTTGTGTTTCCAAGCAAATGAAGGAAACCCTTATTATCTCATCATATATATTAACTTGCGATTGGTAGTAATGATTGATATTTAGGTCGTGATAACTGAACTCAACTCTAATGAAAAGTCATATTTGGTCGGCAAGTTTGTAGAAATTGTACTGATGTGTGTGCTGTTTGCAAATATAACATTATTTTCACAGGCAACCTGAGAGACGGGTTGGATCTGACAAAAAGGCAACCACATATCGGTTTGGGTTTGAATAATTGGTGATTAAGATTTATGTAAGCAGACATAATGTATCGGGGTATTTAATACAAATTGAGCAAGATAATTGGTTCTACATTTGCATTTAAAAGGTTTACATTGGTTTAGTGTCAAAGTGTGGTTTGAGTTTAGCCAGAAGTAACTGTATGATATGATTTTGATGCAGGTGTTTGAAGGAGTTTGTGTCTGGAGAGGAACGACAGGTTCATCTTACACACCCCACTTTGCCTTTGCATTTATTTCATTTTGCATCATTTTCATTTGTACATTTATGAGTGTTTTCATTTTATATTTGCATTTTATTTATATTTAGCTCTATTTACTTATTATTTACATTTATTATTTAAAATTTTTCTTCCTCTTTTATAGTTGATACATTTTTATACATTTTTAACTTCATAGCATGTGTTAAGGTTTTTATATATTTAGTTTTTATTATTCTAGTTTTTGTTATTTTATGCATTTAATATTTTATTATTTTTTACATTTGTATATTGCCTTTTTTTTTATTGCCATAACACTGAGGTCCGACATCAGTGGCAAATACCAAGTTGAGCGTTAAGTCAGGATTTGTTCCCGCGGCTCATAACCACTGATGGTTGACATTTTGTTTCCATAAGCGCGACAAATGTACAGAGATTGATTAGGACTTAGTGGGAGGCCATTTTTTGTATACCTATTTCTATATTTACCTAGTTTTTAACATTTCATTTTTCACGTTTTATATTTCTTATTCTTTCTATTTACTATTATTATTATTATCGTTTTTATTATTACTATTTTATTTTTTATTATTACTATTATTATTTTTTTAATTTTTATTATCCTTATTTTATTCTTATTTTTTTTATTTTATTCTTATTTTTATTCATTTTTTGGTCCAGTCAGTTTTCAGCCTCTTGTGATTTTGCAGTTATATTCTAATTCATAGTGCTTATCTTTCATGGCTTTGTATATCTGAATTTGAATTCATAACTTTGCAGGTCCGGACTCACAAGATGCATGGAGCAGGTTTTAATACTTGGTTGTCTTGTGGGGAGGTCCTGTCATTTTATGTTTTGTGTTTTGCTCATTGCAGGTATGTTTAGGTCGGAGGAAGGTTTTAAGCTCTACGTCAGAAGCCGATACGCCTGAAGTATACAAGGATGAATATGTTTTGGTCTTATTGGGGGTTCTTGCTTAGCATTTTCAGTAACATTACTTTTAATCTTGATTAAAACATGGGAAGCGGGTGTACTGTATTCTGTCTTAAGCTAGTTAAGATCGCAAATAATGAGGGTTACCATCCAGTTAGATTTGAATTTTATGGGAAATTTCATTGTGCATAAAAATATGAGCTTGCACCGTTCTCCTTGGACGCCGTTGACTCTCCACGCCATTCTATTCCGACATGGAGGTTCGTAGGGACATCTTGGTGGGTGTGGGTATATTAATCCCGATGGCTCATCCAAGATGGTCCAGTCATGTTCCTTATAGATCCGAGGCACCTGGAGGTGTCGACGTCCTGAGTGTGAAGATTGTTCTATTTTTTGCTTATGAGCATTTCTCTTAATAGGTGAATGTGGTTTTCCTGAGAATTGAAATTCTTAATTTTTTAAATGTTTTGTGGTGTTTGTATTTGTGTATATACATTTTCTGACTTGGACCAATAATATATAATTTGCAGGAGAAACTGAATTGGTGGCCATAATCTTTTACCTTCCCGGATAATTGGCAATAGAGTCTGGGATCGGAAGTTTGGTTATGGTGCCCCCTCTTATACGCCCTTAGCACTTGATGCATGTGTTTTTATTGGTGGCAGTATTTACCCCGATTGGGTGATTAAGTGAATCTAATGACGCACATGCCTCAGTACTTTGGGGTCACTGAGAGGGGGGTCATTTTATTCCGTCACAATGACCCGTGTACTGTTGTACTGTAAATGAAGTGTTGAATATTGTTATGAAATGTAGATTCTGTGTGTGCTTCCACATAAGACATAGTTAAACCTTTTGAGTTTCGATATTATTTTGAAATCTTCGTTGTGGGCTAAGTTTACGCTTAGGTAATTGATTTGGGTTTACCTTTATGATGGCGTTTAATTTTATTCTTTTTCACTCGGTCAAAGCCACTAGATAGCCGTGACTTTGCTAGGGGGGGTTGTAAGAGATAATATTAAATCGCTAGTTATCATACTGGGTTAATCTATAATGTCGTACTGCCCGTAGGTCAAGCTGTGCGGTCGTACTATCTCTTTATAGCCTTGACTGGGTGTTAGGCGCCGACTATCAAGCCACTGAATGCTTGCGTGCGTGTTAGTGTGACGCGCTTGTAGGGTATTTACATGTCCTCTGGGGAAGCACAGACAGACTTGAATGTTAGGACTGGCACAATGTCTTGAGTCCATGTCTCTGGGTCCCGCAAAGATGGCAAATAAACTTCTCCTGCATAAGACATCCTGACTGCTGCCTATTCTTCACCAACCTTTCGATCATCGTTTTGTAGAATTCTCCTACAAATACCATGAATAAAGTAAATATTTCCATCCCATTCTGATTTCCAGTATGATTCCTTTTCAGGTACTGAATGTGTTTCTTCTAAACAAATAATTTTTAACATTTTGTTTATCTTTAAACCATGTGAATAGCTCCTTTCTTTTTGTAGCATTTGCCAACCCATTAAGGTTATATGTTGAAATTCTATACTGTACTATCTTCCATTTAAAGTTATATAATTCATACTGAATTCAAGGACTTGTATGACATGTAACATATAAGCATTCAACATGTAACATAAGAACATACGGGAGCTAATGCCAATTTAGCTCCCGCAAAATGGCAGAAAAAAACTCCTCAAAAGGAGGAGAATTTTAACTGTGCTTAACATGCTTTCTTCTCCCCGTTGCACCCCCCCTCATCTTTGTACTTACACCCCCTAAATCAATATTCTCCGAGCAGTATAACTTTTACCCCCAAAATTAAATGAGAAAATAAGATAATAAATTCCCTACTGCTCAAAGAAGTCTTCATAGATAGAAAATTAAACTAATTTGTACCACTGTCGAGTTTTAAAATGTATCTTTAGCTACCTCTTATGAATTGTATGTAAGGCTTAGATTCTTCCTTTAGACTAGTGGCACCAGAGAGGTCAGGAGGCCACTGAGCTCGAGGGGAAGTAAGGGGGGCAGCCTGTTTACGGGGCAATAAGAAGTGTTATCTGTTGCAGCACAAGGTCTCCAGATGTAATCAGTAAGCTAAAAGAATGTGCTTTGATGAGCAGTTGAGGAGATCAAGTTTCTCTTGTCTTTGTGTACTGAAATGCATGTGATGTGCATTGAGTGGGCGGAGCTAACAAGCAAAGAAATACTGAGGAAAGCGGAGTTTTAGTGAGACTTTTCCAAGCAACTAAACCAGCAACATGTAACAACTAAGACTTTTCCAAGCAACTGAACAAGCAACTTGTAACATCTATCTTCAATAAAAGAGCCTTCTGAGAACACGTAATCTTCTGATGCCTGCTGATTTCATCTGAACGCCTTTTGATGTTCATCTGTTTTGTTACAACAACACCTGGAGTAAGATAGCGTATTTTTGTCTGCCTTAAGCGCTCTTTTTAAATTTATTCATAATTTGGTGCCCGTCCGACGTGATCAAAAAGCAAGGCAGACCTCGAAGGCGACCCAAGTTTTTGTTTGGAAACGCAAAGAGCATTGAAGGCTGAAGAACTGCTTTTTTCATCAAACGCTCCAAAAACAGCAGCAGCAGGACAACGGAAGCAGCACCAAGCACGCGCGCCGCAGGAAAACAGCAGACCAAGCATGCGCGCCGCAGGGACCAGCAGCGCCAAAGCGACAAAGAGCACGTGCGGAGGACAACAGAACGGAGGACAGATCTCAGAAAGAAAAAAACATCTGAAAAGTCTCCATAAAGTTCGAGTCCAGAAGATTTCAAGTGCACAAAGAGCGGTGAGGCATCCCTTTCTAAACTGCCAAGATTGGTCTAAAAAATAAATTAAATGTGATTTGATGGACTGGACTTTATGTAAAATAATTCTCAAAAAACAAAATAAGCAATAGAAACAGGAAACGCTATGTAAATAATACGCTTTGTAAATAGGACGTTTTTTAATTAGAAATAGGTTATCCGGGAGAGAAGAAGAAATAGGTTACACGGGAGAGAAAAGTAAGCAAAGGAATATTTAAGTTATCCGTGTTTTTTGATATAACCGAAGGTTAATCTTTGAAATACGAGGAGAAAATAAGTCAGGGACGTCAATACCGTGTTAGTTTTTGAAGTCAAAAGACTTCTCTTTGTTACACGAGAAGATAAAAGTAAGCAAAGATTAACAAAAGGCCAATATAAGTATATTAATCTGTATATAGTTTCAAGTGAGGAGGCGAAGTCTCCTCTCGTCTTGTTTAACCCCCTAGCGACCGGCTACGCCGCGGTCAACCCCTCCCCTTTCCCTTATCCCATGGTGCGACTTCTCCCACCCCCCGGGGTGCTGCAAAGAGCAGCATGACGGAGGAGAAGTAGAAGTAGGAGTAGATAAAAGAATATAAATAAATGCATGAAGCAATATAAATATTATTATTATTCATAACTAATAGTGATTTAGACGATAAATCTAATAACTAAATAAATACAGAAAATATTGATTAACTAAGACCTATATAATCCCCTTGACTAAGCATGGCGGATCTAAATATTATTTTATATATAATCATAGTAATAACAAACGCAATTAACAATAGAATGTCCCAGTTCTTCACACGAGACCAAGTAAGGCAGGATGGAAGGAGGAGGCTGAAACATAATTCTTGCAAACTTGACTTTCATGAAAGGGCACAATCTGGATGTGCACGTTACTTGGCAGCTTTGACCAAGACGATAGAGAAGACCTCACATCCTGTGCAGAATCATCAGTTGATTATACATATGAATCATGGACAATTTAAACCTCATACGTGTGAAGAAAAAATCAAAAGTGAACTGTATATCAGAGCCGATCTGAAGACAACTCCACTGCCCAATCCAGAAATGACTTTATCCTGTAATGGCTGCTCGTACAGAGCGAAAGAAGGACATGTCATTTCATCGTATGCTGTAATCAAACAGCTGTCAACACAACAGCATGAAATACTGGAGGCAGAATTAATGACAGTACTACACGCCTTACAACTTCTGGAAGGCTGCGAAGCCAATATCCACACAGACAACACTGGTCAGACAACTTATTGATGCGGTTCAATTGCCAGAAAAACTAGCCAACATGAAATGCAAAGCCCACACCAAAGGCGGAGACTCTGTGTCTCTGGGCAATCATGCAGCTGATAAGGCAATCAAAGAAGCAGCAAACCGTAACAATAGACCTGACACGAACATGGACATTTCTCCAGGATCTTGGGTTTATGTTAAAGTGCATAAACTGGACCCAACCATACCAGATTGAGCCATATCTGGATCTTCAATCAACATGGAAGACAAAGAAGATGGCTGTTCCAACATCTGGCACTGATGAAAACCACCAGTCATCCGAGTCTTTGCCCCTGAGGCTTCAAGGGCAGAAAGAGGGGAGAGTCCAAATCACATGCTGTGGACGAGGCCCACGGCTGTGAAGGCGTCATAAAATCTCCCTGGATTCACCTCACCAACTGGGTGAACTGAAGATATCATAATTCAAGAGGAAGCGATCATTCAAGTACATAAAACACTGTTAGAACGACTGAAGAGCATGTGTTGATAACCTCTGCTCTAGGCATATAGACGATCGTGGTCACATCATATACACTTGCACGTGACCAGAAGAAGTCAACGTCGCCATGGACAAATCAAAAAGATTAGTCTACAAAAAATGGGATGCTCACCTTGAGTAGTGATATGTGTTTTTTATTTTGTTTATCGCAATTGTGTTTTCTTTATTACTGTTTGAAGACTGGTTGAATGTAGATTCTGAAGTTTGACATAAACGATACATCGAGAGAGAGATTTGGAAAGTATTGAAAAGTGTTTGATGGATGCTGAAATGGCATTGAATGTGGTTTGCGATTTAATAAGGTGTGTGTAAGTGAAAAATGAAGGTAGTTGCAAGTGACGGAAAGTTATAAAATAAGAGAGTTCCTCATTACCAAGCTAATATGTTATGAAGATGTATTACCTACGGAGCTCATCTTGCTAGTAATACTGAATGTTATGTATGTGCTCACCTTCCAATGTCAACCATTGACATCGTAATATATTTCTTCTCACTCCAGGCTTCCAAGCAGGCCATGGATTAGTTTGAATTAAATTGATTTGTTAAACCAAAAATCATAGTGAAAATTGTTAGTTTTGATTTTGCCATACTAAATTGTTAGCTGACTTTGCATAAGCCTTTGGCTTCAGTCAATCCCTTTGAGTAGGTTAACTGCTAAAACAAATAAATAAACTAGATTAAACTAAACTAAAGTGATCTTGCTATAAAAGCGACATAAAAGTAAAAAATAGAACTAACAAATAACTCGTTTGTGAGGTATATGTTAATGCAAGTGGAAGGTGGATACATATCGTGAGTAGAATAGTGTTTTGAATTTTTAGTTTTTAGTATGTTAGAATTTAGTTTTTAGTTTTGCATGTATTAAGCTTTAGTGACATTTTCTTTTGGTGAACACACAGAGATGTGTTCAAGAGAGGGAATTGTCGAGTTTTAAAATGTATCTTTAGCTACCTCTTATGAATTGTATGTAAGGCTTAGATTCTTCCTTTAGACTAGTGGCACCGGAGAGGTCAGGAGGCCACTGAGCTCGAGGGGAAGTAAGGGGGCAGCCTGTTTACGGGCAATAAGAAGTGTTATCTGTTGCAGCACAAGGTCTCCAGATGTAATCAGTAAGCTAAAAGAATGTGCTTTGATGAGCAGTTGAGGAGATCAAGTTTCTCTTGTCTTTGTGTACTGAAATGCATGTGATGTGCATTGAGTGGGCGGAGCTAACAAGCAAAGAAATACTGAGGAAAGCGGAGTTTTAGTGAGACTTTTCCAAGCAACTAAACCAGCAACATGTAACAACTAAGACTTTTCCAAGCAACTGAACAAGCAACTTGTAACATCTATCTTCAATAAAAGAGCCTTCTGAGAACACGTAATCTTCTGATGCCTGCTGATTTCATCTGAACGCCTTTTGATGTTCATCTGTTTTGTTACAACAACACCTGGAGTAAGATAGCGTATTTTTGTCTGCCTTAAGCGCTCTTTTTTAAATTTATTCATACCACACAAAAATAGCTTGCCATTCAATCTACATAGACATTAATCAAAATAAGGCTTAACTGAGGCTTAGTCCAGTGTCTGTCAGTCTCCTCCAGATGCTGTAGCATGGCGTAGATATTCTTCATAGAATGTCTCCGCTTCTTGTGGTGTGGCGAAAGTGTGTGTTTTCCCCAGGTGGGTCAGACAAAGTTTTGTTGGGATCAACAAGCCGTGTTTTACTCCCAATTCGCGTAGTTTGGCTCGGATTGAATCAAATTTCTTCCGCTGTTGCACTACGCTCGGAGCGAAGTCCATGTAGACACACCACCTGATCCTTGTATTGCATCTTTCCTTGGGCTTGGGATGCTCTCATCACGGCTACTTTATCCCGATCGTTTAGAAACTTCATTATCAAAGCGCGTGGCTTTACATCGGCATCATGTCTTGGACCTATTCGGTGCGCCCTTTCTGTAGTGATAGGCTGGGTAGGAACCTTTGTATACCCGTTATGTTCCTGGGGGGAGGACAATAAAATGTTCCGCTTTGACTTGAACCTGCTTTCGTTCGTCTCTGTTCTAAAGGGTTTCTATGTACCTATAAAAATTAGAACATGGTGTCAGAAGTGGTGCCCAACAGTTTCGAACAGAGGAGACAACCAGACGAGAGTAAGTCGCCAACAAGAAAAGACTAAAGTAAAAGTTAAAATAACTTCAGTCCGCGGCAGCTAGCACAGCTAGGCGGGAGCTAACGCTAAAGGAGCTAACCCGTAAGTAAACAAGCCAGCTCGTAAAAATGGCGCAATATCAAGTAAATAAAACAGTCTTGTTTAGTGAATTATTTATTTACTAGTATGTTTTATTAAGTTATTAGTATTATGTTTCTTTCCTTACAGGCTGTCCATGAACAAATATATATTATTGAAACAAATGATATTATCTGGATTATAAGACTCAATGCATTTTTATGTGACAAATGTTTCTTAACATGAGTAAAATTAAGGATAAAACAATGGGATGGATAAATGAATATTTTAGGCTCCACAGTTTTGACGTCTGATGCTTCAGCCTGAAGAGACTCTGCTATGATGCGGGTGTGAAGTGGGCACATGTCTTCATCGTCTAATATGCATAATATAGTACAAATGCAATTTATAACGGTTCTTGCTTATGTTTGGACATGATCAATATAAAATATACATTTGAAAGTAGAATATAAAGTTTTAAAAAAAGCCTCTAGACAAATTACTATCTGTATATCCAATGTAAAGAAATGTAAAAATAATTGTATTTAAATTATGGATGCAAAAATGAGCAAAGTCCAGCGCCTTGTCCTCTGTCAATAAAGCTCAAGTGTATAATGCCACATGTGTCAGAATAGACTGTTTCTGCAGTAGCACAGTATATTTCATAATGTAGCCTAAACAAATCAATCACATTTATTACAAACAATTACAAACCTCTCATTGTTAGCCTTTATTGATCTCACAATGGAGAAATTTAATTGTTACATTCAGCTCTTAGAAACACTCAGGGTGTGCAATATTTTATCTTATCTTATCTTATATAACCCATCTCTTGGTATATATTCAATATTCCTTCATGCAAGTGTTGGAGCAAAGAGCACATCAGGTCATACTTTCGACGACTGGATGTAAGGAGATATCTAAGTTTTGATGGGTCATGGGCTCATTAGATTATTTTATTTATTTGTTTATTGGTTTATTTGGTCGGGACAGTGCATGTTAATGAACATATATGGGTCTCATGCATGTAAACAAGCCACACCGGATTGTAGCCATGGGCTAATTTGCATCCGTCGTCCCCCATGCGCACTCTCAAACACACTCACATTCATCCTGGCCTATTGTACATGTTTTTAGTAGTAGGGGAAACCGGAGAACCCGGAGGAAACCTACGCAGACACGGGGACAACATGCAAACGCCACACAGAAAGGCCCCGTCCCTGGTGGGAATTGAACCTGGGACCTTCTAGCTGTGAAGCGAGAACGCTAAATGCTTAAATTCATCTTTATTCTCTCCAAATAGAAGAGATTATTTCTGTGCATCAAAAACAACATATCACAGAGCAAACATTTCTCACATCCTCACATTTCACCCACTAACAAACCAAGAGCAGCACATTATAGGAAAAGGTATTGCCCACATTACACCACATAAAAGTAAGAATTTGTATTCCCCAAATTGAATGCATGTGTAATGATACAGAACAGACGAGCTATTGATACAATATACTATATGTATTGGGTTAGACTGAGCTAATAAGTCAATGACTTTACCACAACAGGTGAAGGTTATAAGATTTATCCAATGGAATAGAGATGAAAACTCAGGAAAAGCACTCAAATGATGAATAACAATCTTCCTTAGTTGTAACTAGTTGTAACTTGTTCCTTAGTTCTGGGTTGCTCTGCTGCCATCACCGTAAGTGATCACACTGGCATACCCCAAAAGGTTCATGCACAATGAGAGGTTTGTAATTAAATGTGATGGGTTTTGTTTAGGCTACATTATGAAATATACTGTGCTACTGTCACCTGCAGAAACAGTCTATTCTGACACATGTGGTATTATCCACCTGAGCTTTATTGACAGAGGACAAGGCGCAGGACTTTGCTCATTTTTGCATCCATAATTTAAATACAATTATTTTTACATTTCTTTACATTACAGATAGTAAAGCTTTTTTTTTACTTTATATTCTATTTTCAAATGTATATTTTATATTGATCATGTCCAAACATAAGCAAGAACCGTTATAAATTGCATTTGTACTATATTATGCATATTAGACGATGAAGACATGTGCCCACTTCACACCCGCATCATAGCAGAGACTCTTCAGGCTGAAGCATCAGACGTCAAAACTGTGGAGCCTAAAATATTCCTGTATCCATCCCATTGTTTTATCCTTAATTTTACTCATGTTAAGAAACATTCGTCACATAAAAATGCATTAAGTCTTATAATCCAGACAATATTATTTGTTTGAATAATATATATTGTTTCATGGACAGACTGTAAGGAAAGAAAACATAATACTAATAACTTAATAAAACATACTATTCACTAAATGACTAATATTAATATTTTACAATACAAAATAGATTGACACAGCCAATCAGGAGTACAGGTTTACGTGTTCTGCCCGCCTTCTTAGTGATGTCACAATTTTGAACGCGTGTCATTGGTTGACGCAGATGTCAATCAAAACAGCTGGTCATTACGCGCCTATGTCAAATTATGATCAATAAATGCTTGTTTTTAACCTTAAATGGCTGAGCGAGGCAAACCTAAGGACATTTATATCATCGTGGACGCTTGGCATCACTTTCACCCAAAGGACTATTACAGAAGAAACGGGACGAGCCTTCATGGGACTCCAGCGGGCTGTGGCGCTAAGCTAGCCGGAAGATGAGGCTCTTTCTCCCGCTACAAGCCCCGCAAAGACCCGGCAGGAGTTTATCGGATCATGCACTCAAACAAGAGCATGGCAGAGCAGGAGCTGCACATTGTGGGACATGTAATGGAGAACTCGCCCCACGAAGACAGCGAAAGGTAAAAACAAGGCTTTAGTAAGAGTATTTTTGCAGAGAAACGTTGTCGGAGATTTTGGAGAGCTCCGTAGGCTTCCGCGTGAATGCGCTATGTGTTATTTGAGTGAATTTGTAAAACGTAAATAACCAACGTAATTTTGCTAAAATATGTATTACTGGTACGTAATTCCATATTGTAAATGCGTACCTGGGGTAAGTTTTTCTGAAGAGACTGGGTTGATAATTTCCTAACTGGCATTTCGGATCACAATTGTATATTCTTGTCCAGAAAACTCACCAGTCAAAGATTTTGCAGCTCATCCAAAGGTGCCTTCCATGTTGATATAATACCAAAGAACCAACTACAAAATCTCAAAGAGGAAGTAAACAAAATTGATTGGATGGAAATAACTTCAATGGGCTCCATAGATGATTGCTGTGACTCCTTCCACAAGGAAGTAAAAGTGTGTTATCTTCTTTTAGTTGGAAAGTGAATTATAGAGCTAAAAAAAAAAGTCAAAACCACATTCCATGGTTCGACCAAACATGTAAAGATTTAATGAGATCAAGAGATGCACAGCTTAAGCGCTGCTTGAAAACTCATCTGTCCACAGATAGACAAAACTTTACTCACTTACGGAATAAGTAACACATACCATAAGAAAGGCAAAGGCTACATTTTTTATCTCTGTCATTGAGGATGCAAAGGGTAACAGAAAGAAAGTGTGGCAAACACTAAATAAACTACTAGGTAAAGAAACAAACAATGAGAATAAAAGCTTGAGCTAAATATAAACAATGTATTGGTAAATGATCCTCTAACGGTAGCCGTTACCTTAAACAACTATTTCGTAAACAGTGTGCTTGAGATAACAAAAATGTGTACTCCTTCATGTACAGCACCCTGCTTGATTAACCATGAAAAACCCATTTTCAGTTGGAAAGAATAACAGCAGAAGTTTCAAAGATCATACGGTCAATCAAATGTTCCAAAGCCAAAGATGCTTATGGTATTGATTCACATTTGATCAAACTGTGGTACGCAGGACGCCCCTGGGGTATGCAAAGAAATAAAAGTTTATTACAATTTGATCGATACTGACCCCTTAAAACCGCCGCAAGGGAAACGCGCTTATACAGGCGAAAGAGTCCCTATAGAGTCCACTCCAGAACCGAACCTCAAGAGCCGCTTGGGACCGAGCTCGTAAAACTCCGCGGAGGCGAGAGCGCGGCTGAGGCTGCGTCAGCCCTCGCTACAACAGCAGCGCCAACGTTCGATGGAGTTGCATTTTCTGTAATATCTGTCAGGAGCTTGTGCGCGTACAGTCAGACTGACGGTGACTTCGATTTGCAACAGGAGTTTCCTCTCATTCTGATCCGAGGGGAGAAGCGAGCGGAGAAGGAGAAGCGTCTGTGGCCCCTCCTCTGCCACCACACCCGTGGCTTATTTGTATCTGACAAATACATTCAAATTTACAAGCTGATGTGCGGTGGCACGTGCATAGATGGTTATGTCCTGCGTATACATTATCTCCGCCTTAACCAGTGACGTGCGGTGAGGTTTGTTGCTGGTGAGGCTATGGGTGACTCCAATATAAAGTAAACAAAAATGCAACTTGCTGTCTCTGGTAATTGTCTTACTTTTAAATAGCATTCAATAGCAACACATTTAAACATAAAATACATTCTCACGATATTGCAAATAAAATTAAAAGACAACATTATGAACGTGACCGGGACTCGTACCCCGCCCGTCCAAATTATGAGTTATTGACAAACCTTATACGCCACGCGAGCGATGCGTGATAGCGTCGACATGTTCAGTATAAAGACTCGTCTACAGCATTTCATCCATAAAATGTCAGTCTAATTAGTTTTTCCTTTTACGTACTCCTTTATGTTTAAATTGCCTCTCCTAAACCGTGCAGAATAATAAAACAGACTTGTATTTTCACGTGTAGTCAACATGCTTTGTAGAAATGTGTAGCGCTGACTCAGCGCCCCCCTCGTATCGTCAGGGCAGTGCATTGGAGGCGAGCCTCACTTCAGGACTATCCAAACGCGGTTTAAAGTCAAATGAACAGGTTAAACAAGTCGTTCTTATGCCTGATTCTTTAACCAGGTGATAGAAAACCAACGCGCCCTTCAAAAACCCATTTACAAATGTATTTTACTTTTAGGGGGCGAAAAAAGCCCCGAATGGGACAGAGCGCTGAGTGAATGAGCTGAGCTCAAGTGTGTGCAGGACGCTGGAGGCTCGCCACAGCTCCGCCCTATTTATACGATATCGACAACTGATGAAACATTTGGGCATTTTTTAACCACGAGATTGATTAAAATCGTAGAAAATCCCTCATCTTAAGAGAAGGGACTTGATTTTATAAAGTTTATTGTATTTTTTAATTTTAGTTTTTTCCATGATTACTCGTGAGGCCTGACCTCACCTGTCTCCCCTGACCGCACGTCACTGGCCTTAACGTAAGCTTAAACCAGCATTTTGAGTCTGTACGGTGGTTTGACAGCACGACAGAAGGAGACGCAGAGGGGGCGGGCCAGAGCGCAGAGTCCAGAGTCCAAACCAGAGTCTGATGTTCATAGTCCGGGAGCCAGACACCCTCCTCAGGCACATTTTTGCTACCTTTTCCAAACTAGTATCTTTCAGTAGAGAATCCCTTGGGTCATTACCTGGTGCTGTGGTCACATACAGAATCACAGATGAATGAAATGTAGAACAAAGAAAGCTGACATGATGAGGAACAAAGTAATAAGACAATCTTGGGCTTTAGCTTTTTCTTTTTCCATATATTAAACTATATATCTACAAAAATGCAAAATAAATGTCATACAGATAAGAAAAGCACTTCACAAATGAGTGCATTGTCTTTTGTGTTTATCTTTACCATTTCAAATGTAAATAGAAAACTGCCCCAACTCATTAGCTTCACATTAAGCCCAAGATGAGCTCTGTACCTCAAACGGATCTCCAGCTCTAACAGAGAATGTGTTCCATTCTCCCTCTCTGAGGTGTGGAATTCTCATGCATTTGCCCATATAGGCCTGTGAGACCATGCCATGGAAAAGTTACAACTTTTAGGACTACAGTTCAACTTAACCTTTTTGGATTTGCTTCAAACTTGGCACAGTTGATGTTGATATACTAAATATTCTGTGAGTAAACTTTGAGCTGCATATGTTTTTTAATTTATGAGATTTAGGGGATTTCAAAGGGGGGTAGGGTCAAAATCAGGCCTTGATGCAATGAACAAGTTTCACTAACTTTAGGGACGTTAGACGTTTGTGACAGACTGTTGGGAATGTCATTACTTATTACTACTTTCAAAATATCTTTAACAATTAATACAGAATATGTTGCCAGTGTCATTACTAAATAAAATACACGATGGTTTAACGCAGGGGTCACCAACGTGGTGCCTGCGGCCCCCAGGTGCCCTTTGGGGCATGCCCAGTAGCCCTTGAGACATTTTTAACGTGTAAAACACTTAATTTTCTTGAATCAAATACAAACAGTTATGTCAGTACGAGTTTAAAATAAAGCTATTTTGATATAATATGGGGTCAATATAAGTAGACAGTATACCTTTAAGTCTTTAGGATTTGTTTTAACTGGTAGCTCTCAAACAACTTAATGCTCTTGAAGTCACCCACGGCTGAAAAAAGGTTGGTGACCCCTGGTTTAACGATACAACAAAAATACATGTGATATCATTCATATTTGATAATACCTCAGTAACTGTGGTCTGTTACTAAAAATTGATCACCGATTAAAATCCAAACTCCCGCAGGTGCATACTGCCATGTACTTGGGCAAGAAACTTCACCCACCTTGTCTATGTATGAATGTAGTGTGTGGGTGAATGGTGCTGGTCGGAGAGGTCTAAACACATATTTATTTATTGGTTTATTTGGTCGGGACAGTGCATGTTAATGAACTAAAAACATGTACAATAGGCCAGGTGTTTGAGAGTGTGCATGGGGGACGACGGATGGAAATTAGCCCAAGGCTACAATCCTGTGTGGCTTGTTTTTATACATGGGTCTCATGCATATAAACAAGCCACACAGGATTGTAGCCTTGGGCTAATTTCCATCCGTCGTCCCCCATGCACACTCTCAAACACCCTGGCCTATTGTACATGTTTTTAGTGGTAGGGGAAACCGGAGTACCCAGAGGAAACCTACGCAGACACGTGCAGAGAACATGCAAACTCCACACAGAAAGGCCCCGTCCCTGGAGGGAAGTGAACCCGGACCTTCTAGCTGTGAAGCACGAGCGCTAACCACTGTATTACCATGCTGTCAATATAGCTGTGGTTATATTGGCAGCCTTGCTTCCATAGCCACAGCTCCCAGGGCACCTCTGGCTACAACAGTAGCTTATCAGTACTGAGTACTGATAAGCTACTGTTTTTTCTGAGTACTCTAGACCCAAATGTCGGTGGTATTTGGTAAAATGTTCCTGTCATTCCAATTTGAGCTTGTCCAATTCATTTTAAATCCAATCAAAGCCCATCTACATCACGTCTAAGTGAGTGAGAGTGAATGGTGAGTTGGTGGTCAGAGGGTCCTTTGGTCTAGATGTATGCAGCCACGCTTCTGTCAGTCTGCCCCAGGAGAAAGTGGCTGCAGCCGGCATGAAATGAATGAAAATCCCCATTCCTTTTGAGAAGCACTTTGGGGGACTTGTCATGAAATATAAAATTCATGCGTCATGAAATATAAAATGTGTGCTATATAGAATAAGATTCTCTTCCCCTTTACCCAGTCTAAAGCTGACCTGAGTCTAGGGTTGCCAGGTCTCAGCAGTCAAACCTGCCCAAGGACCTGGCAACCCTGCCTGAGTCAGTCTAATTGGAGCGTGAGCTAACACAGTCTGAGCCTGTGGTATATCTATTAAGAGTCTAAACCTGTTCCTATTAGGGTTGGGTTTAGATGTGATCTAAAATCCAGTCTAAACACACACATCAACCTGGTCTAAACCTGGTCTTAACCATAATAGGTAGTACAGTGGTTAGCGCTCGTGCTTCACAGCTAGAAGGTCTGGGGTTCGATTCCCACCTGGACGGGGCCTTTCTGTGTGGCGTTTGCATGTTCTCCCTGTGTCTGTGTAGGTTTCCTCCGGGTACTCTGGTTTCCCCTTCCACTAAAAACATGTACAATAGGCCAGGATGACTGAGTGCGCATGGTGGATGACAGATGGAAATTAGCCCAAGGCTACAATCTGGTGTGGCTTGTTTACATGCATGAGACCATGTATGTTCATTAACATGCACTGTCCCGACCAAATAAACCAATAGGCTCAGACTTGGTTTAGATTGAATTTAAAAAGAACACTCAATTGTCCAGAATAGAGAAAGAATACTCAGTTATTCAAAATAATGAATAACCAGCCATTTACAATATAGTGGTACTGAAATTCTTTGGCCCAATGAAGAAGAGAATTGGATGATTTCTGAAACATTGGTCTGTTTAATTCTGGACATGTCAAGACAGGTTCCCTTGTGTTTTAAGGATTCAAAGCTCTATAAATCAGGCTAGAAATTAGATTGAAAAACCCTTCAGACAAATCCTCAAAACCTGACGTAGGCCTTTTAGGTTGAAATGTGTTTCAGTTTTATGGTAAATGGTATCAACCTATATAGCGCTTGATGGTGAACCAAAGACAAATTTCCACTGAGGTAGACATTAAAGTTTAATCTAATCTAATATAACAGCACCAGGCAGGTCAGGTGTTTGTGAGTGGATAATGCATTAGACAAACTTTAAATAATTTAGAAAAATCCTAAACATAATAATGGTCATTTTAATGTGTGAATTTGGTCCAATATTTACTTTGAGAATAAAACTAAGATGTTGAGGGAGAAAACATAAACAAAGAATCTAAAATTGATGACTGTATAAAAAAAAAAGTGTGTCTCTCCTCAATACGTTATTACCCACGAGTCGACTCATCTGCCAGTGGTAACACAGCTGGTGTAATGAAAATAGAAAAGATGATAAACCACAAAGCAATAAAGGTTACTTCAGTAAACACAGTAAACAGGTCCCAAACTGTCCTTAGTTGTTGTTAAGTTAATGCTACACTTGCTTGAACCGTCATATATCATACTTAGTGATGACACTGGCAACATATTCGGTATATATTGTCATTGCAATGTTTTGATATAATAATACATAATGTATATTAATAAGTAATACAATTCCCAACAGTCTGTCACAAACGTCTAACATCCCTAAAGTTAGTGAAACTTGTTAATTGCATTAATTTTGACCCTACCCCCTTTGAATTCCCCTAAATCTCGTAAATTAAAAAACATATGCAGCTCAAAGTTTACTCACAGAATATTTAGTATATCAACATCAACTGTGCCAAGTTTGAAGCAAATCCAAAAAGGTTAAGTTGAACTGTAGTCCTAAAAGTTGTAACTTTTCCATGGCATGGTCTCACAGGCCTATATGGGCAAATGCATGAGAATTCCACACCTCAGAGAGGGAGAATGGAACACATTCTCTGTTAGAGCTGGAGATCCGTTTGAGGTACAGAGCTCATCTTGGGCTTAATGTGAAGCTAATGAGTTGGGGCAGTTTTCTATTTACATTTGAAATGGTAAAGATAAACACAAAAGACAATGCACTCATTTGTGAAGTGCTTTTCTTATCTGTATGACATTTATTTTGCATTTTGTAGATATATAGTTTAATATATGGAAAAAGAAAAAGCTAAAGCCCAAGATTGTCTTATTACTTTGTTCCTCATCATGTCAGCTTTCTTTGTTCTACATTTCATTCATCTGTGACTCTGTATGTGACCACAGCACCAGGTAATGACCCAAGGGATTCTCTACTGAAAGATACTAGTTTGGAAAAGGTAGCAAAAATGTGCCTGAGGAGGGTGTCTGGCTCCCGGACTATCAGAATGAGGGAAAAAAGCAGAGTCCTGGTCCACTGGGACAAAGCAAAACACTCAGCTTTATCCATTTATCCACAGCCTTGTTTCCAAAATAATCAAAAACTGGCATTTCATTACATTTTTTTGTATTTACATATTCTTAATAGCCTTAATCACCCAGACAAGCAAAACATATTGAATGTGGAAAACCTGCTTGAGTTCACTGTAATAATTAAGGAAATAAACATAATATTACATGTGATATTCCCAGTGTTTTCAATCGTGTCAAATACGCGTCACCTAAAGCTTCAGGGGGTACACGGCTCCAAAAAAGTTTGGGAACCACTGCTGTAGGCCTAACCTTTTAGATTTGAGTAAAGCCGAACTGCAGAAAATGTGCTCGGTTAAGGCGGGTGATAAACATTTAAAGAAACACTCACTGCTTCACTTCGTCCTCTGATACTTTCACTTCTGCTCTGAAGGCGTATGTCCGCTCTGTGACTGAGGTGTAGTGGCTTTGCGCTCCAGTAGAGGGCTCCACACTACCGTCTCTAAAACTCAACTTTTGCACAACAAAACCACGTGTTTCTGTTTTGGGTGTTTGCAAAAAGAATAATAAAATGTCTAACTTAAACCAAAACACATTCTGCAAATATCGTGACGTAGGATATCACATTAACTCAGCCAAGGCCCCGGTTCTGTCTCGCAGTGATAAACATGCGTTGCCCAGACCTTTGCACTGCTCCCTAAAGCTTTGCACAGCTTTGTGAGAATAATGGAGCATGTGTGTTTGGATATTTGCGGTCAGTGGTCTGTGGTTTTATGTGGAAGTTGAGACCAAGTTTGGTGTTTGACATGAAAGTGTTTTTAATGTTGTTTTGAATTGTGTCAATAAAGTCACCGTCAGCATTTATATGGAGCTAGTGTTTGGTTTGCATTTTATTTTAAGAGATCTCTATTACTGAAAGTGAAATTTGTACATCATTTACAGAAGTTGTGCATAAATGTCATTAAAAAAGCATTACATTGTTTTCAAACTGTTATTGAATATGAATTTATTGGAAAAGTATGACATTGCTCAACAATTTTTATTGTACAAGTTCATCGAAATGACCAAAATGATGGTCTTAAACAGTGGTTCCCAAACTTTTCAAACCCACAAAATCACTCAACAACCCCTTCTGCAAAATATAAGCATAATATTTTAAGGTACAAAACATTCACAGCCTGGGTTAACTTGTTAATCTTTCAGCTGTGAATTTGTTTGAGAAGCTTGGATCTTGCCCCCTAAATATCCAGAAACGTTTTGTTTAGTCATCAGTGATTAGAGTTCTGTGTCTCAAAGACAAAGTTATGATTTCACAAAGACGTGTTTAATTTCAACAGTGAATCAGTGATTACAGGCGGAGCCAGCAGTGATTGGTCCTTACAGCTGTCAATCAAATGTAATAATAATAATCATAATAATCATAATAATCATAATAATGCATTAGTCTTATACTGTATAGCACTTTCCCAGACGCTCAAAGTCGCTTTACAATTTGGTGCATAATTCATTCACTCCATACTCAGTGATGGTAACCGAGGCAACCAGTCTGCGCACATCAGCCACTCACTCATTCACCAGGCTTATAAACAAACATTAGAGACTTCCACAGCTCTGAGCAGAGACCACTGCAGCCTTTGGACTCATTTAGACTCACAAGAAGCTCCTCCACAGACCTCCTGAGGACTCACCATCTACAGCTCACCAGGGGCGGAGCTAGACACTCCAATCATCAGGGGCTTAGCCCATAAAGCATTTGGGTCGTGGGCTGAAATTTACCTGCGATGGCAGGTCGTGCAGTGCATATATTTTGTAAACAGGAAAATACTATAAAATTAATAATAATAATGAGCACTTTTATAATAAGTCCTAAAGGACTGTAGCCTCATAAATAATAATATGGACTAATAATTGTATTTCTTTTTAAAAGTCTATGCAAGCAGGTCCGCAACCAGGGGTTTAGAAGTAATAAGGTGAAATTATATTTATGTGGGGGGTCTGGGAGTCCTCCCCCAGGAAATGTTGAATTTCACAGATGTAATTTGATGCAATCTGGTGTATTTTAAATGAGCATATTCTATTTTAATCTCTTATTAATGATAACAATTAGAACAATTAGAACATAGGCTACATTATTATTACTTTACTCTTCATTTTAAAACACTCCCAATTTTAAAGGGGCTGTGTGGAGTTTAGCAGTTTTGTGCTCGCAATTGCCCCCTGAGGCCAAACGCGTAACTGCAGCCTCGATGATAAGCTCGTGCATGAGGCGCTCAGGCTTTACGAGCACCAGAAATAACAGTCCTGTCCTGGTCAATTTACAGATTTGACTTAAACTGAGGTAAGAAACGTTACTGTTTTGTAAGATATTTGGACCAAATCAGTTTGAGTGGATGTTTTCCAAGATAAAATACTTGAGCAAATGCAGCAAAATGAATCGAGTGAAGAAGCCAATTAATACATATAAACGAATAATTGACGTTTGAAGGAGGAAAAAAAAATACTCGTATACTTTGTTTGCATAAACGTAGGCCTAATTGAAATAATAAAATATCTCCACTGGTAGAAATGCTACTAGGAAAAGCCAAAATCGTCTCTTCAATTCCCTGGGCCCAAAGTTAGCGTAGCTAACTCGTAAACTACGGCACATGTCCAGTGTTTACTTTTTGTAGTCGTTTCACTGCTTATAAATCCGTGAACAATCAGGCTTATTTTGCGGCCAAGAAAAGCTAACATTAGCAACATTATTTTTGCCATTGTAAATACAGCACCATTACCACTGTTACTACGCAAATGTTTTGTAGGTACAGCACGATTACTGTTATTACTGACACTACTAGTCTGCTACTAATACTACACAACTTCTCTGTAGGTATAAAACTATTAGATCAACTATTTTGGTAACTTCCAAATATGATTATTTTATGGCTTGTTTCAGTGAAGTTTGTACAACATGCACGGACAGTCGGACACCGTTGTTTTGAAGCATCAACAACACTTTTCCCCCACGTCTTTAGTAATAATTTCTTACCTTTCAAGCAAAAATAAGCTGCGGGTCTTTTGAGAGATTCTCTCAACATTTTCCGATGTTTACTCTGGTTCTTTGCCTACGCCGATCAGACACTTTCGCCTTTTTTGTCACCCTCGAATAAACTCTTCGTTTCTTTTTGTTATTTGGGGTCTGGGCTGGAGTTTCGATGGAGCTTGAAGCCGGTCTCTTCTTATTCTCCGCTAAATCCATCCTTCTGAAGTTACCACTCGCGCTGCAGCGTCAGTATAGAGGAGATACAGCTAACGCTACAGCTAACGCTACAGCTAACGCTACAGCTAACGCTACAGCTAACGCTACAGCTAACGCTACAGCTGAGTGTGAACGTGCATTACGCATTACGCTGTTTGCTTGTTCGACCCGAGCATAAACTATTTAAGTGACTTTACAGCATATAGAGGCAATCGCGGTGAAAAGGCCAGGGCTCATTCTACTCACCAGGGCATTGCTGGAGCATGTATGAGGAAGACATTTTAAATTTGTATACATTTATTTGTGGTTAAACTTATGTATAGTCCCTTTAAGCTGGTAATACTTTTACTAATTTATTATATTTATTTATCTATTGCTTTATTTACTGTAAATCTAAAGTCTTAAGTCTAAAGTCTAAAGGAAAAATAACAGAAATTCATTACAAGGATTTTTTTTCCAACCAGGACTCACTCAGGACAGTATTAGATCAAGCCAATTATTAACCAGGGCTAAACCAGGACTCAGTCAGGACTAAACCAGGACTTACTCAGGACTAAACCAGGGCTCACTCAGGACAGTATTAGATCAAGCCAGTTATAAATCAAGACTAAACCAGGATTAATTCAGAATAGAATCAGAACCATCAATAAAAAATCAAATGGCTGGACAAATGGCTCATATGAACATGGACTAAGCTAAAGTTGCACATATTTACTCCAAAACTAAGACAGAAAAAATAAAGTCTAAAACCAACCAAGACTACACCAGTCAAGTCTAGTCTTGCACCAGATACTTTTACTTCCAATTTATAGACACTTTCCCTTTTCACAATTGAACCCACTTTTTGCACTGTTACTGAACAAACTGCAGGGCTACTGAAGTACAGGCACTTTTTGCTGTGTACTGTATCATGTTAGCAATCCAAACTAAAAACAAACACTGAGCAGGCAGGTCTTGTCTGACCTGTTTCTTGCTCCATTTCTGTGCTGTCCTCATTCTGGTCTCTGTCCTTCTCTGTGTCATCTCTCCCTCTTTGTGCTAATGAGCAAACATCATTCAGAATCACATACATATTGTAAATTATTATGTTTCAGTTAAAAAAAAAGTTCTTACAGTTATATTATATACAGTATATTGTAATCCTTGTTTAAAAAATGCCTAATTTCTTCAATAATGCATTCGGGTAATATTATTATCACTATCATTCTCAACTATTTTCTTACCTTACCTGAGGACAATTGTTCCATGTCTGTGCTGTCCCTCTCCCTGCCATCTCTCCCTCTCAATCCACCAGAGCAATTATTAAAAACCCAAAGTTATGACATATACTGTAGTATTATATGTGAAACTGTACTTTGTTGTTCTCTCACCTGGGTTGCCTTCCTGTCATTTTTTGAAAAAGCACCTGATGTCCATGGTGGCAAGTCACTAAAAATATGCTAATGCTAATGCTAGTGAATGTAAACACTAGTCACCAGAGGTGGGAGACTCGAGTCAAATGACTTGACTCGAGTCAGACTCGAGTAGCAATTTTCGGGACTTGAGACTTACTTGACCAAAGCTCCAAAAAGACTTGACTTGGACTTGCCTGTTTGTGACTTGAGACTGAACTTGGACTTGAGGCCAGTGACTCTGAATGACTTGCTGTGACTTTATAGTTATTATTTATTTGAGTGAAACTGTTGAAAGAACAGGATTCATTGCGTAAAAGCGGCGCATCTATGTTTACATATGGCAATTAGCCACATGTTTTTTCTGCTTCTGACGGAGCGCGTCTAATCAATACAGCGCGAAAAGGCAAGAGGAAATACGACGTGTTTCTTTGGATGCATTAAACGTTTTCTACAGTGAGTGAAAAGATGAAGATTCATAGACATTTATTAAGGACAGGAAAACGTTCGAAACAATGACAGAAGCTACGGCGCGTATACAGGCGGCCTCCGGAACGACGATGGTAACAGTTGGATTAATGACAAACATCTTGGGGGCTTTGCGGTGTTTTAAAGCGTTCTCATGAAAGTTATAGCATTTAGAGGCTATTTTCCGCAGCCACACAGAGCCCAGTGACAGCGGGACTGAAGGCTGCACGGAATCGACTTTAAGCAGGAGCGAATCCGAGTATACAGGGACTGGGGCATTGCAGGGGAACCCCTGACAGAAAAACTGCCAGAAACTAACACAAATTTAAATATAATGTTATATTTATCTTTCAGACTGCAGGGGAAAGCAGCTCATATTTAAAAGACTCTGTTTCAATTTTTTTAAGTAGGTCCCCCGGGCCCCCTTCCTTAAAATGCTGTCCCAGTAATTTTGTACATAGACTGGAGCATTTAAAATATATATATATATATTTTACATTTTGTGGCGATTAAATATTAATTAGACTTTAAATCCAAATCCATTATATTTTAAAAAGTGTGATTTTAGCCTACATTTTCAAAATGGCTAAATCTTGAGAAAGCACTTTATATTTTCAAGTAGGTTAAACACATTTGAAAAGAAGAATTAGGCTTAACGCTGACGGTTGCGACTTGAGGTGACTTGCCGGCTAAAGAAAGACTTGACTTGACTTGACTTGGCAAAAGCTATGACTTGACTTGACTTGACTTGACCCCATGACCAATTGACTTGGACTTGCTTGGGACTTGGACCTTAACGACTTGGACTTGACTCGAGACTTGCATTTAGTGACTTACTCCCACCTCTGCTAGTCACGAGGGGAAAGTTAGCCTCCGTAGCTTTCGGGGCACGCAGTTATCGTTCGTGACAGGTTTATGATTAATTACACACAACTGACGTGTGGCCACCACTACCTACGATTTCAGAAGCTGATGAGATCATGAGCATTGTGTAGACCTCCTCTCCTCCGTCTTTCCTCTGCGAGCCCTGATACCGCTGCGGACAGAGCGCGGTATAAGGTCCGACTGACAAACAGGAGAAGTTCAGGGAAGTGTAATAATTACGGCGTTACGTTGCCGCTTTCGCTTCGTTGTTCTCATATTGAACGGATATGAATGCTTTTACAGCGTGAAAAAAAAAAAAAAAAAAAAAAAAAAGATCCGGGGCTTTTGAAAAAACATTCGAGGCTTAAGCCCCTAAAGCCACCCCCTAGCTCCGCCACTGCAGCTCACACCAGGACTAAACCAGGTCTGACTCTGAACCAGGACTAAACCAGGTCTGACTCTGGTTTACGCAGGACTTACCTCTGGTCTTCAGGAGGAGGTTCTCTAAAGTAAAGAGGCCAGTCTTTAGAGTGGTCACTTCTCAGAGACACAGAGCTGGGAGCAGGTTTAGGTCTGGGTTTAGACCCGGGGCCAGGTCCAGGTGGGTCCATGTTGTAGCTGCTGAGAATTAGAAGATCAGTGTTTTTACAATGTAGTATTTAGGTTTTATATTTGTTTGTTAATGCTGAGCCCACAGTGTAGAACTCCTTACCTACTGAACTAACATTGAGTGAATTGTGTCAAGGCTAAGGTGCACTTTATTGTCTCCATAGGGAAATGTATTCTCTGCATTTGACTCATCCTTAGAAGCAGTGGGCGACAGCAGTGCAGCTTTTATCAGATTTTAAAAGACAAACCGTGAGATTCTGGTGAGCAGTTTCATGATGTCTAAATTATTACCTCACATGGTTGAAATATGACCTTATTGCCTGTTTCAAGTAATCAAGTTTCAAATAATCATCATACGTTACATTTCACAACTAAAAACTAGTTGTGAAATGTAACGTATGATGATTATTTGAAACTTCCTGCTGAACTCTTGGTCGGGTAATAAATAAGCACATGACCCTTTCAGCGATAAGGTGAGGTGACACTTGTTTATTGTGTGATTGAGGGGCAGCTGACACACATACAGTATTTGGTCACCATTTTATCAACCTGTTTTACCTCTGGTCTTCAGGAGGAGGATCTTTAAAGTCAAGAGGTTCAGCTTTAGAGCAGTCACTTTTCAGAGACACAGAGCTGGGAGCAGGTTTAGGTCTGGGTTTAGACCCGGGGCCAGGTCCAGGTGGGTCCATGTTGTAGCTGCTGAGAATCAGAAGAAGAGTTCATTTGAGCAGAACATACAGTGATGTCGATTGTTAATAAGTCATTTTAATCCTAATTTGGAAAACATTTAGTTTAGTTTAGTTTATTAGTTTGTTTGAGCAGTAAACATTCTGCTCTAAAGGAGTGGGCTGAAGCAAGAGCTTATAAGCCCCACCCCCAAAATCAATACAACATTGACAAGATTACATAAAGCATTTACATAAAGACATTACATCACCTGCATCAACTACACTCAACTGCATTTCCTCCTTTTTTAATTTAATTCCTGTAAAGTAAAAACCTTCAGAGTCAGGATTATGAAACAGCCCTCAGGTTAAAAACAGGAAGCTAATCCAGGGCTACACTTGGTCTGAGCCTTATTAAACCGATGATAAACCAGGTGTAAATCCAGCCCTAAACCAGGATTTATCCAGGTGGAATATTGAACCACTCAAGGACTAAACTATTAGTAACAATCTGGGACCAAACCAAACAGGACAAAGCAGGTCTATTCCAGGCCTAAACCCAAACCTCTGTTATTCTGGATCTTGACTAAACACAGACTTAACCACTGGTTCTTAATCTTGTTCCTTGAAGCCCCCCCTGCACATGCTGTAGACAGGCCCGCCCCCCAGGCTGGAAACCACTGGACTCAACAATCATTTTATTTGGACGAAATAAAGCAGAAAACAAAGGAATCATCAGAAAAACTCACTGCGTCAGCGTCGTCTCTAAATCCTTTCACTTTGAAATGTAACCTCACGTGTAAGACCTGTTCTACCTGGAGTCATGTGACCGCTCTGCCTATAGGGCTGGAAAGCGGAAGTGCGAGATTTCCGTCCACGGATACAAACAAACAACACACGCTGGTTGTCCTGTACTGATATCGCGGACTTCATACCAGAGCCGGTGCTGGCCCTTCTGGGGCCCTAAGCATAAATCCACCCGGGGGCCCTTCAGTACCTACGCATCCTATGGCTATTTGACGAAGAGCGAACCCATTTACGGTCAAAAACAGTTCCACTGTGGAGTAGAGCAGGGCAGAAGTGGAACATAATGACCTCAATTCAGGCCCTGCCCCTCTGTGTGAGAACCACTAACCACTAAGCCACTGTGAGACTGGGATTCAGGACTATTACTAGTCTATTTCCCCCACTTTTTAAAATGGTAAATAGCAAATGGTCATATTCTCTCACCTCTGGTTCCTGACCCACAGTTTGGGAACCACTGATTTAAAACTAACTGAAACCTGCACCTGACGGTTATTTCTGTTTTACCACTGAGAATTAGCCTGTGAGCAGCCCAATTCATGAATTACTGTAAGTAACTGTGCTCATACCGTGTGGATTCAACTCGTCTTTGAGACAAAAAGGCCACGTAGAACGGCTTTTTACTCTCGTCTATTCGCCAAACTACTGTCCTGATTCTCCGCTAGAGACAATAAGAAGAGAGTTTAAATGACTGTGTGGCGACGCAGCCCCGAGTCCGAGCAGAGAAAACATGAGAGCAGCGCCCGGGACACGAGAGACATGCAGGAAGGGAGGCGAGCACCGGGAGACACACAGCTGAGCGGGGACGCGAAGGGGAGAAGCACTCGCGCCTGGGAGCGACAGGGGGAAGGCGGTAGGTCTCTCCTGCTCATTCACTTCAGCAGACTGCTGCGTTTTAGTGTTGTATGACGCAAAGTAGGCGGAGAGTGAGTGAGCGCTGTCAGAGAGCCTGTCCCCGTAACAACGCGTTGCTTAATCTGTGAAACAACACCGTAGTTTGACTGAGATGCGGGGCCCTTGCGGCTGCGGGGGCCCTAAGCATCTTGCGTAGTTTGCGTATAGGAAAAACCGGCTCTGCTGCATACGCTCTGATGGCTTTTCAGTGTTATTTTGGACACATTTCGTCACTGGGACGAAAAACTTCGTAACACGGCCATGCTAGTCGCTGAGTGGATCGGCAAATGCCCCGCTCAGGTTTGTGGCACGGTCCCATTTAGTGATAATATTCGAGTAAGTTATACTCGTAGTGACATGCGCCTTTTTATATCTGTAGACGCCTTGGTCAAGGAGGGTCGACACGCCCACCTGCCTTTTCCTCTGCCTTTGATTCGCTTTTTTTTTTATTCCCCTGTCACTGGACATGTGGAGCTCCGTGTGTGAGAGCAACAACACTTCTACTGTGAAACAAACCACGAACTAAATATGGTCATAACCTCTTAACCCCCACTTTAACCAAGTACATTTTCATCACTTTGGCTTTTGTTGATTTTTTGTCATATTTTTATAACTTTTTTGTCGCTTTTTTATCATATTTTATAACTTTTTATGTCACGTTTTTGTCGCTTTTTTGTTGTGTGTTATGCTTGTTGCTGAACTGGTGAAAATGTGCTCGGTTAAGGTGGGGGTTAAGAGGTTTTAACTAAAAGAAAAAGTAAAATAAACTCAAGTCTTTGGTATAAATTGCCTCTGTAAACTATTTTATAAAGTTTGAAATATCCAATAAATTTCGTTCCACTTCATGATTGTGTCCCACTTGTTGATTCTTCACAAAAAATTACAGTTTTATATCTTTATGTTTGATGCCTGAAATGTGGCAAAAGGTCGAAAAGTTCAAGGGGCCGAATACTTTCGCAAGGCACTGTAAACCAAGGATTGCTTTACGAAGACTAATTTGGTCTTAAGTTAATCAGGACTGAATTATAAGTGGCAAACTGCAGCAATACCAGGTTCTGACAGGACATAAGTAAAACCAAACTATGTCTAATCCAGGCCTAAACTCAAAAATACCGACTAAAACACAGACTTCATTTAATTTGGACACAATTATATAAAATAGTACAACAGTATAAAACAGAGTAATTATCAGACAAACTCACTGCGTCAGCGTCGTCTCTAAACCCTTTCACTTTGTCACCTGTCGAACCTGTTCCACCTGGAGTCATGTGACCTCGCAGCCTTTTATTTCTCAGACATTATGCAACATGTTTTATTTTATCTTTATGTTCAATATGTCTGAACTTGAATAATCCAAAATAAACAAAACCCCTCAGTCCTCTCTGTGATTGAGCTGTAGTGGTTCGATCGTTTTATATCAACCAACACCCAGAGGCTCAGTTACAATAACTCAACAAGTACTTGAGGTACTTTTGAAGAAATTGTACTTCTTACAGTAGTTTTATCCTGCGGTACTTTTTACTTCTACTTGAGTAAAATTATAATGAAGTATCTGTTTCTTGAGTGGAAATAATTGTTAATATTTAAACGGCTTCATTTAGATCGATAGAATAGATGTAGTTCGTCTCGTGCTCTTTGATCTTCAGAATTATTTTGTTTTTCTGTATGTTCTGCCATTTACTTGGATGTTTTTTGTAAATATCCCGAATTCCACATGATTTTATGTTTAGTGTAGCGACTCTAGGCCTATGTCGCCAATATAGAAAGGGAAAGGGTCCTGTACCTCAGATGACGCGCTGGTTAGTAGGAAGCACGGCTGAATCGCGTCTTTGCCTTTACTGATGTAATGTTATAACAGCGGCTTTATGGTTTAATTGGATTTGTTACTAGTTAGATTGAATCGTGTACACGGTTCAGCATGCGTAATCACAAACTAAAGAAACGGTCAACGAAAAATACGGCTACCCAGGTTCCCTCTCTAGCCATTACCTGGGCACCGGTGAGGTGTCTTATTTGAAAACTACGGCATTCACCGCCTACGTCCACGTGACTGACGCCCCCTAAGCGTTGCCCAGCAACCAGCCATGTGACACGATAGCTGTTGTTCTGTGTGGCTCCTACACACCAGCCCCTTAATTATTACCCAATAATTATCTTTTAGTAGGAGACATAAAAGACTCTTGAACGTCTTTGAACGACCCTAACCCTTTTGAATGGCACTTTGAACTTTAACTAGCCTCTGACTCCTGCAAGAGACAGACTTTTGTTATAGGTCGATCCAAACAACTGGTCCAAGTCTTTATCCGCACCTGACGGACGTATCCCTTTCGATCTGGGAAAGTTTGCATCACTCGTCCCATCGGCCACGAGTTTCGAGGTGCTGTGTTGTCCACGATGAGTTAAAGTTAAAATTAAGTTCACTTTTTGTTTATTAGTTACACATTTTGAGTTGTGTATTTTCTAGTACACTATTTTTGGTTTCTTAAGTATGTTTTCTTTTTATAATATATTCTTTAATATGCTAAGTTAATTCTAATTCGTTTATTTTTTGTTTTATTTTGTTTGGTTATTCTATCATTGCGCACCTAGGGATATAGGGGAGTAACGCACACAGTCCAGCACGCACCTGGGTGGGCTAATGTTTTCTTTTACCAGTAGTAAGAGTAGCAGAGGCAGAAAGTAGGTCTAGCATATGTTACATTGCTGTTTGCCTTCTTATCTGGAAATAAACCCTTTTGAAACATTAAGTTTGTTTGGACATTGCACTCTTTTGAATGCTGCGTAAAACCAAAATCCATGGTGCGTTTAAGTGTTTATTTGAGTTAAGTCCTAAGTTTGCTTATGTCGCAGTTTTGAGTTCCCTTTTTTGTTGACAAATAATCACTACAGTGTGATTATATTTTGATTTTTAGCGTCAGATTTGTCTATGTTCTACAGGTCGAAATGATCTTAAAAGAGACTGTTGCAGTTTGAGTTTGCGTAAACCTGCATATTTCGCCACCAGAGGGCGCTCCAACACAGTGAAAAGATGCTTTAACCTCTTATCCCAGCCTTAACAGAGTGCATTTTCTCCAGTTCTGCTTTACCCAAATCTAAAAGCTTCTTGAACAAAGCGTCAAAATATCAACACAAACGAGGATAAAACACAACAAAAAATGGAAGATAAAGCAACAGAAACACAATAAACAAGCGACGTAAACATGATTAAAAAGTGATGAAAAAGCAACAACAAAAACGCTACAAAAGAGCAACAAATACATGCCGGAAAAACAACAATAAACACGACAAAAATGCTTCAATAACACGATGACAACGCAGCAAAAAAGTACCGATCAGTTTTGTGGGTCTGTGAGCCTTTACTCTGGACTGTACGCTGTGAACTCCAGTCAAGAAGCTTTTAGATTTGGGTAAAACTGAACAGCAGAAAATGCACTTGGTTAAAGTGGGGGAAGAGGTTAACTGTGAATGCTGAAGAATAAGGAGCAGATTAATCGTAGTGAAAGAGAACATGAAGTTGGTGTGAGTGGAGCTGATGCAGAGGAGAGGTTCAGATGGAGCAGAGGACGAAGATGCTGTGAAACATCATCCCATGAATTGGCACAAATTTAGCAGCACATTTGCAAAACAGGAGTAAAACTGGATGAATGACAGGTTTGACAGGAACCGATGTGTAATAACTCTGTTGAGCCAATAATGTAATAACGATTCACCGGCCGATAATGTATAATTATTACGTTATCGACTGTTATGACATTACAAATGTAATAAATTCAGCCAATGATATAATAATACATCAATTTGAATTTATTTTCAAAAACACATTAAACATTGTTTTTGTGCTGTTTTCTCTAAATTGTTAGATGAGCTGTTTTGTGGGTTTTTCATCAGCATTCTTGTCACTTTTTCATTGCTTTTTGTGTTGTGTTTCATCCTCATTTTCGTCTCATTTTCGTTGCTATTTTGACACTTTTTTCGAGAAGCTTTTAGATTTGGAAAGTAAATGTGCTCGGTTTCCTTTTATTTCATACAAAAAAAAAAAAAAAAGGTCTGGTCTTAACCGGCTCACAGACAGGACTACACTTGGTCTGAACCAGAACAAAAACATGACTAAATGAGGAATAAATCATCTGTTAATCCAGGACTAAACCAGGTCTAGAATGTGTACTGATCTAGGCCTACACTTGGTCTGAATATGGACAAAACACATAAACCAAGGATAGCTTTACGAAGACTACTTTGGTCTTAAGTTAATCAGGACTGAATTGTAAGTGGCAAACTGCAGCAATACCAGGTTCTGACAGGACGTAAGCAAAACCAAACTATGTCTAATCCAGGCCTTAACTCAAAAATACCGACTAAAACACAGACTTCATTTAATTTGGACACAATTATATAAAATAGTACAACAGTATAAAACAGAGTAATTATTACAAACTCACTGCGTCAGCGTCGTCTCTAAACCCTTTCACTTTGTCACCTGTCGAACCTGTTCCACCTGGAGTCATGTGACCTCGCAGCCTTTTATTCTCAGACATTATGCAACATGTTTTATTTTATCTTTATGTTCAATATGTCTGAACTTGAATAATCCAAAATAAACAAAACCCCTCAGTCCTCTCTGTGCTTGAGCTGTAGTGGTTCGATCGTTTTATATCAACCAATACCCAGAGGCTCAGTTACAATAACTCAACAAGTACTTGAGGTACTTTTTGAAGAAATTGTACTTCTTACAGTAGCTTTATCTTGCGGTACTTTTTACTTCTACTTGAGTAAAATTATAATGAAGTATCTGTTTCTTGAGTGGAAATAATTGTTAATATTTAAACGGCTTCATTTAGATCGATAGAATAGATGTAGTTCGTCTCGTGCTCTTTGTTCTTCAGAATGATTTTGTTTTTCTTTATGTTCTGCCATTTACTTGGATGTTTTTTGTAAATATCCCGAATTCCACATGATTTTATGTTTAGTTTCACGCAATTTATGGCGTCATAGAAAATAAATCAGACTTTTTCGCTCAGTTACTCAAGTAACACTTTCTCCAAGTACTTTTTACTTGTACTTGAGTAAAACTATTTCAAAGTAACGTTACTCTTACCTGAGTAAATATTTTGGCTACTCTACCCACCTCTGCCAATATCACAAGAGGAGTTTCTCACAGGACTGTAACAAACATTAAACCCTGCCCCAGTAGAGGGCGCCATACTCTAGTCTCTGAGTTCAGTCTCTTTGATATCGGCGGTGGTGATAACTTCAGTTTGACTCCTTCTGATTCTTTGATATTGAGCATTACAATGAAAGGAAAGATAATCTCAGCCTCGTCTGTGAACAGGTCACTGGTTACTTAAAATCACAGGCTGGAGTTTACCCTGTGTCTGGGTAGGGTCTCACCATCATCCAAACATACCACATTATTGGGTGTGTGGGTAATCCTGCTTATTTAGCCTCCTCCAGAGTGTGCTAGCTAATGGGTAAGAGTTAAAAATATACTGAATTGGCAGCAAACATGTGGCACAGAGAACACAAGAATTAAGACATGCAAAATCCAACTTAAAGTAATGTAAACACCAAAACAACTGAAATCATGTCTGAATCAGGACTAAAACACAATGTATCAATGGCAAAAACATAGTGCAAATGTTAAAGCTGTTGCACATTTTGCCGGACTCTATTCTCTCCTCAGTGTTGTGGGTTTGAGTTCCAGCTTAGAAACAGGTCTCTCTCCGACCTTCAGCTCATTTCACTCTGTGCTGCCATTGCCTGTCTAATAACATTTTTGGGCTGAAACAGACTAAACCAGGTCTAAATATGGTTATTGGCAGAGTGGAAATGAGTATATTTAGCTTATGAATTAGGAAATATGAATTAAACTAAGAACTGGTCTGTGGAATTATTATTCATTTACTCTGTTGCATTACATAAATAAATCTAGTTTTGGCCCATTCAAATATTAAAAACATTGTTGGTGTGTTGTTGACTCTCCAAATGTTTAATCCTCGGTTAACATCATGGAAAGTAGTAAACACTTTAAAGAACCCCAGCAGTAGCTTCGTATGTTTGTCATATTTTCCACATCATATACATACAGTACAAACACAAATGTCTCGAGCAGCCGCCTCAGAACTTCACCGCCACCGGAGTCCAGATAATGCGACTGCGGTTACCAGGGTTTTCCTGCAGCTCAGAAACGGGTACATTTGATCTGGCTCTGGCAGAATCTTAAACATTGACTTTTAAAATGAGTTGAGATGACAAAATTCATTCATGAATCTACTTTTTACATAATACCTCCAGAGGTTAGTAAAGCAAACCCGTAATGGAGGACCACAGAGAAGACCCCTACAGCCCAGACCTTCAGACTTGGGGTTCAAATCCCAGCTCCTGCAGGTGCCCACTGTCGTCCTGTCCTCGGGCAAGACACTTTACCCTCCTTGCCTACAGTGTCTGGCTACACCGGTGTATGAATGAGAAAGTGAATGGGTGAGTGGTTCCATTGCTGTAAAGCGCTTTGGGCCTAATGAAGGTAGAAAAGCGCTATATAAGTTGAGCTCATTTAGTTACTGTTACTTGATTGATTGCACATTATGTCTATTTTGCACCTCCTGAGTGTTTCTTGAGATCTGATGGAACAAGTGAATTTCTCCATTGTGAGATCAATAAAGTCCTATCTTCACTGTTTACAGGCAAACAAACTCAAACTTATCGGTAAGAAAAGTGAAATATATTAATTGGCTCAGAATCCACTCTATCCAAATCCCCACCCTTCAGTATTTGCATTGACGGCTGCCTGATTCCCATCTCTTGCCAAGTTAAAACCTTGGGCGTCTTACTGGACTCTACGCTTTCATTCTCCTCCCACATAAACAATATCCACTTCCACCTACGCAACATCTCCTGACTCCCTCCGTCTCTCTCACAAAATTCCACCCACGTACTTGTTCATGCAATTGTCACATCATGCCTGGATTATTGCAACGCTGTCCTCTCTGGTCTCCCCCAAAAACTCATCCAATGACTTCAAAACTGTCCATAACGCTGCAGCAAGAACCAAATCGAACACGTCACACACCGGTCCTCATCCAACTCCACTGGCTCCCCTTAACCCACTGAATCCTGTACAAGCTCCCCCTGCTCACATTTAAGGCCCTCCATAACCCAGCTCCCCCATAACTATCTGACCTGCTTCACCCTTACACTCCGTCCTGTTCCCTCTGCTCATCCTCTGCTGGTCTCCACTCCATCCCTACTGTAAGAATGGTCACTATGGAGCCAGAGCATTCAGCTACTCTGCCCCAATGCTCTGGGACACTTTACCTCAACCCCTCCGTCAATTGGACTCTTTCAAATCCCAACTCAGGACCCACCTTTTCAAATCTGCTCATGCACTGTGATTATATTAGTGATTTTACAGTTTGTATTTTTTGTGTTCTTGGGTGACTTAAAAAGCGCCATCAAAAAAATTATTATTATTATTATTATTATTTTATTATTTTTTATTTGTTATTTTTATTTTTATTTTTTCTTATCTTACTCTCTAAATATGTTGGCTACTCTACCCATGTCTGGTCATTTGTCTGTTTGTGTGGATTTCCCTTCTACTACGGAGTTTGCTTAGACCTTCATAGTAAATAAAGCTCTTTTTTTCTGGTATGTGACTAAATGGCTTCTCTCTAGCAGCAGGTGTGTGTTTAAGCGAAACTGATTTTGCTAAACACAACAAAAGAAACAAAACTAACCCAAAACATGTCCCACTTAGAATGTACCTCAGCAGCTCCCTCTGCTGGTCATATTACGCTATGGTACGAGGTAAGAAACGGTGATGATATAAAAGCATTTTCTTTGTCATTTACGCTGCTAAAATGTCCAGTTCTTGTTTGATAAAGTCTGTCAGTATTATCCTATTATTCTTGTGTGAAACAGGTCGGTTGTGCCAATTTTTATGCTTTAATTTGAGAATTTTATGAAACAAAACTAGCTTTCAGTTACTGTAACTACATCGTTAGCTTAAATTTGTGTCCGTTTTTTTGTCGGTTTTCGCTCATTTTCTTCAGAAAGGAGCTGTTTTGGGATTAAAGAATGTGCTGTGAACCCGCCTTCATTTCCATCTCAAACAGGTACGTGATCATGTTCAATTGTCTGTATTTAAAGTTTGCGTTAGCCACCCTGCTTGTTTTAAAATGGCTATAATCCAGCTAATGGGTAAAAGGTACAAATACATCGAATTTACTGAAAACATGAGGCACAGAGAACACAAGTATAAAAGACTATAGGCCTACTATGGCTATACCCCTAACTTTAATCTGAAAATTCTGAAAACTATTGCTGGTAGCCTACTGATTCTAATGCAGTACCTTGTAGTAACCTGTACTCAACCTGTAAAGAAACTACCTCCAAGTGAATTCACCTTGTCCATATTTCCTCCAGGGGGCACTAAAGCAAAGCTAGAGCGGAGGACCACAGAGAGAACGCCCTACAGCCCAGACCTTCAGACCTGGCTCTGTCTGGGGAAACCTAGCGGTGATAACGACCGGTCAGAGTTTGCCAGGCGGTGAGTCCAGATCAAACAAGGATGCCTCCGTTTCCTCAAACAGGACGGACTTTATTTAGTGCCTTTCACAGACATGGTCACAAAGCGCTTTTACATGGGACAATTCTCACATTTTGGCATTTGTTGTTGCATTTTATTATGACCGAAACGGCTGTTAATGAAGGTGTGAAAGTGAAAAGTGTACATCATTTTCAGAAGTTGTGCATGAATGTCATTAAAAAGCATTACATTTGATTCAAACTTGCATTGAATCTAAATTTATTGGAAAATTATTACAATTACAATTTTTACTGTAAAAGTTCATCGAAATGATATGGTCTTAAACAGTGGTTCCCACCTTTTCAGACCCTCAAAATCACTCAACCAACAACTCAGGACCCCCTTCTGTGAAATGTAAGTAGCATTTGTAATAGTTTAATGTACAAAACATTTAGTTTAGTTTATTTATTTATTTAAACAGGGACAGACTACAACATACATTAACCTCAGAAAGGAGAGATGCGTTGTACCAGGTGCTATTTCCACCTGCAGTCCCTGGGCAGACTGATGACAACAGACAAAGTCTTAGAAAAATGCACATGTTAAAAATACTTTCCCCCAAACAGCATTAAAATGAAACACACACTTCATTCATTCCTAAGCATTAATTTGCAAATACATTCTCGCATACACACCAATTACAGTACATTATGGGAACAGGTTTGTTTTAAAAGAAGCCTTTTTTTTCTTTTTTCTTTTTTAAAGCCTGGTTTAACTTGTTCTTGTTTTTTCAGCTGTGAATTTGTTTGAGAAGCAAACTAAGAAGTGCACACATTTCTATGGAGAGCTTGGATCTTGAGCCTCAAAATATCCAGTAACGTTTTAGTCATCAGTGCTAAGAGTTCTGTGAATCTGTCAGAGCCTCAAACAAACAAGTTATGATTTCACAAAGACATGTTTTATTTCCAATAGTAAATCAGTGATTACAGGCGGAGCCAGCTGTGATTGGTCCTTATGCTGTCAATCAAATGTCATAAAAGAGTTCAGTCACAGAGGTCCACCAGGGGGCGCTCTCCTCAGATCTACCACAGACACACAGTGACCGACAGCCCCCAGCCCAAACCCAGGAAACAGAGGCTCAGTGAAGGAGGAGGTGACGGTGTAAATGTGGAACAGTTCACCAGAGCGGACCTCATAGAAGGACAGAGCTCCAGCCTCAGAGTCCAGGAACACGCCCACTACACCTGAGCGAGAGGAGGAGGAGAAGGTGGAGAAGAGGCCTGTTTGTCTCTTGTTGTGACAGACAGAGTAACCTCCAACACTGATCCTCAGACTCCAGGACTGATCATTGTCTCCAAACCTACTCTCCTCTCTGTGTCCTCTCCGTCTGATTCCTCTGTAACTCACTGCTATATCAATAACCCCCTCCCCGCTCCTCTGCACCTCCCAGTAACAGCGCCCCCTCAGGCCAGTGGAGCTCAGGACCTGAGGCTGGTCCATGAACCTGTCCTCATGATGCAGATACTGCTGCTCCTTCCACACTCTGGTCACAGTCCGTTTGTCCTCAGACAGAAGGAGGTTCCTCTGAGCTGTGTTTGGATCCAGAGAGAACTCACAGGAATCTGAGGAAACAAACACAACTCATGACATCACTTCCTGTTCCTGTGAGCCAGAAGAGTTGTTTCCTATTTACTTATCTTCATACAGAGTTTAATAGGCTGAAATAAACTAAACATAAACTCTCATTTCATGCAATGAACTCAAAGACATACAACTTTTTCAATAAACACAATAGACCCATTTCTGTCAAATGTTCACAAACCTGACCAAATCTGTGTTAATGAGCACTTCTCCTTTGTCAAGAAAATCCATCCCCCCCACAGAACTTGTCATTTTTGGTGATCCAGGCTTTTTAGAGGGTGCAAACAGTGTGTTAGGACCTTTGTCTTTTTAATAGGCCATTTGTGAAAGATCTTGGTATGTTTTGGACACATGTTCATCACAGCACGCCTGGACTACTGTAATTCCCTTTAATTTGGAATAGACCAGGCCGCCCTAAAAAGATTGCGGGGAGTTTGAAATGCAGCTGTGCGCCTGTTGACAGGTACAAAACGCTTTCAACACAGAACTCCTGTCCTGGCATCACTGCACTGGCTTCCAGTGCCATCCCGATTTTAAATGTATTCATGGGCTGGCTCCCTTTTATTTGACAGGCTTTTGATAGGCTCCCCTATTGTCTGTGCATGTTTTTATAAGAACCACAAGGTCCTCTTCTCAGTTGTTCCTGGACATTCCCAGGTCCAATTTGAAGAGTAGAGGGGACCGAGTCTGCCTCTGTGGGTCAGAGCCACTGAGTCACTGGAGAACTTATACATTTGTGCTCATGATTTTCTTTTAAATTTGTAAAGCACTTTGGGTGCTTCACATTGCAAATGTGCTATAGAAATAAAGCTGACATTGACATTGACACAGGTGTGGCATATCAAAAACAAATTAATATTGCAAAAGTGTAAAATTAAAGGACACTCTAAAATGTTTTGCTTTAATGGGGGTTTAGAAAACCAGTCAGTGCCTGGTGTGACACCATTTGCCTCACGCAGTGCAGCTCATCTCCTTCATAGAGTGGATCAGGTTGTTGATTGTGGTCCTCTTCTCTTCAGTGACTGTGTGAAGTTGCTGGATATTGGCAGGAACTGGAACGCATTGTCGTGAACACTGATCCAGAGCTTCACAAACATGCTCAGTGGGGACATGTCCGGCGAGTCCTGGCCATGCAAGAACTGGGAGGTTTTCTGCTTCCTGGGATTGTGCACAGATCCTTGGAGTCAAGGGCCCCATGAACCAAACCGTGATTCAGAAGCCTGTAGCTTGTTTAAAAGTCTTCCTAATAATTTTGGAGATGCAATCACATCATCTCTCCACCAATGGTCCATGGCGCTGTTGATCCCCATCCTGCTGCCTGCTTTAGTGAGTCATGGTTCCCTAATGTTAACTTATAATGAGCAGTGGACAGACTTTGTTACTCATGGCTCCACCAGAATATATTTCTAATAGTGAAACCAGTTTATTGTAACTTCTGTTCTGAGGGAAACTTATGCAGGGAACTGCATTATGGGAGTTGTCAGGTGACCCGCTCCTGCTCAAATGACGTCCTCTCCCAGTGCGCAGTACACAGAGCGGCCACCAGAGGGCCCCTACCGACATCTTGCTTGGGGCCCCTTGGTACCCTTGCTACGCCACTGTCCAGATCAACTCTATGTGGAGATGTGCTGCACTGCGTGAGACCCTCCAATAAAGCAAATTGTTGGTCAGACATAGGGATGGGAATCGAGAACCGGTTCTACAAGTAGACCCGGTTCTGTTTGAGCAAAGCATCGGTACCGTACGTCTTCTTCATTATCGATCCCTCTTATCGATGCTCCCGCTCTGAAAACACTCTTTTTGCGCCGTGGAGCTAGACGCACGTGCGTAATGACATGGTTCTTCGAGTCTGTTGACGCTGCTTCAAAGTAAGCAGGGAAACATCGGCGCAATCTAAATTCTACCCCTTAGCCTTCACTTCGCCTTTCCCCTCCGTTATGCGCATTCACGAGACGAAAGGGTGTCGTCAATTAAAACGGTCCATTGTTATAAACGTGTCAGTTCTACGTTTCGCTTTGCTGCTGCGAACGCTACGTTTATTTGCGCTGTATTGCTGTTTCTTTCCAAACTTTCGATACGTCGCTATTGACATGACACACGGGGTTCAGTGCCTCGCTGCTGCGCCCGCTGTGCTCTGAGCCCAGGTCCGAGACTGTCTGTGCCCGCTCTGAGAGTGGAAATACCTCTACCCGTCCCCGCTATGAGTGCTATGAGTAGGGTTTGGGCTGAGACCGAGTCCTGTTCTTTAGGTGTTACAAAACAGCATCAGTCTGTTACAAGTTACAGACGCTTGATGAAAAGTACATATGTTACCATTATATTTTAGAGGATGCAGGCAGGCTGAGTGCCAGCAGGAGCCACAGTATATTTGGAAACTTGCTTAATTTAATGAAACAATGTTTCTTTTTTGATAGAGTTTATCGAAAGCACATTCATTCCTTGATTTTCCCCAACACACAGACAAGTCAGGCATCGATAAGAGAATCGATAAAGAATTGAATCGATAGGTAAAATTATTGATGGTATTGATATCAATAAAATCTTATCAATTCTCATCCCTAGTCATACATCATGAACAAATGAAGCAAAACTGAACTTTTCTTAACATTTACTGTAGACAGCCTAAGGCGTTGGTTCATATTTTGTAAATAAAAGAACCCCACATATTTTTCTCTATAGCAGTAAAGACGAGTCTCTGGCGCCTGCCTAATGCGGCTGCTTACTGCTCCGACAGGTCAACCCAGCGGCACTGAAGGATGGGTCAAATGCGGAGAAAAAAGACAAAGACTCACATTTCCTTAGACCTGGGACCAGCCATTGTTCTCCAGCAGGATCCAGCCTGAAACACACAAGTCCAGTTTACTGTAGACCAGACCAGACCTGGACCAACCATGGACCAGAGACAAGACCCTGAGAGAGTGCAGGGGGACTCACCTGAGAGAGCGCAGGGGCCCCTGAGGGGCCCGTAGAGCGGTCAGGAGCTCGGTGGAGGGTCCTGGATGGTTGTAGCTCAGGTCTAACTCTCTCAGGTGGGAGGGGGCGGAGCTCAGAGCTGAGGCCAGAGAAGCCCCGCCCTCTCTGAGACCAGACATCCAGACAGACTAAAGACACACAGCATTAGCCTCTAATGTGGACACAGAGACAGAGTGCATCATGGGAGTGTCTCACCTGAGGGTGTGCAGTCTGCAGGGGGCGCTCTTCAGTCCAGAACACAGCAGCTCCACTCCTGAGTCCTGGAGGTCGTTGTTACTGAGATCCAGGTGAGTCAGACTGGAGAGCTGAGGACTGAGGCCAGAGGAGCACAGCTGAGAGGAGACAGGCCACAGCCGCTCAGACTGAGGACAGAGAGGACGATTAGAGACTAGAGCCATGACACAAGTGTTTAAATACAGTCTGGACTCACATGGCTTTGGTGGAGACTCTGACGACCGGCAGCAGCTTCAGGAGAACTGTCTCTGAGGCCCGGTATTTCCTGAGGTCAAACTCCTCCAGGTCTGAGTCTGAGGACAGTAAGAGGAAGGACAGAGCAGACCACTCAGCAGGAGAATGTAACCAGGAGAGACGTCCTTTTCTCATGACTCTCTGTATCATCTCAACTAGACTGTGGTCGTTCAGTTCGTTCAGACAGTGGAGCAGGTTCAGGCTCCTCTCTGCAGACAGACCCTCTTCATTCAGCTTCTGTTTGATGTACTTTACTGTCTCCTGATTGGTTAAGTTACTTCCTGTGTGAGTCAGCTGACCTGGCAGCAGGCTCTGATTGGTTGGCAGAGACAGGCCCAGGAGAAAGCGCAAGAACAGGTCCAGGTGTCCGTTTGGACTCTGTAAGGCCCGGTCCACAGCAGAGCGGTAGAAGGCCTCAGGGCTCTCAGAGGAGTGTGGTGTGGACAGCAGGTTCTCCCCAGAGCTGAAGAAGGTCTGATGGACGTGAAGAGCAGCCAGAAACTCCTGCACAGTCAGATGGATGAAGCAGTAGACCTTGTCCTGGTACAGGCCTGGCTCCTCTCTAAAGACCTGTGTGAAGACTCCGGAGTACACTGAGGCAGCTGCAGCGTCCAGCCCACACTCGCTCAGGTCACTCTCGTAGAAGATCAGGTTTCCTTTCTGCAGCTGCTCAAAGGCCAGTTTTCCCAGAGACCGCACCATCTCCCAGGTCTCTGGAGTCCAGTGAAGGTCTGTCCCAGATCCCTCATGATACTTGATGTTCTTGACTTTGGCCTGGACCACCAGGAGGTGGATGTACATCTGGGTGAGGGTGTGGGGCAGCTCTCCTCTCTCTCTGGTCTCTATCAGATGGAGCAGGACTGTGGAGAGGATCCAGCAGAAGACTGGGATGTGGCACATGATGTACAGGCTGGGGATGCTCTTGATGTGGGAGATGACGGCTGTGGCCTGCTGCTCGTCTCTGAACCTCTTCCTGAAGTACTGCTCCTTCTGTGGGTCGCTGAACCCTCGCACCTCTGTCACCATGGAGACGCACTCAGCAGGGATCTGATTGGCCGCCCCGGGACGTGTGGTTATCCAGAGGCGAGCGGAGGGAAGCAGGCTCCCCCTGATGAGGTTCACCAGCAGCTCCTCCACTGAGGCGCTCTCTGTGGGCTCCGTCAGGACCCGGGTCCGGCTGAAGTCCAGAGGAAGTCTGCACTCGTCCAGACCGTCAAAGATGAAGAGCACCTGGAGCTGCTGAAAGCTGCAGAGACCTTTGGTTTGACTGAAGAAGTGGTGCAGCAGCTCCACCAGGCTGTACTCTGTGTCTCTGAGCACATTGAGCTCTCTGAAAGTGAAGGGGAACAGCAGCTGGACGTCCTGGTGGGCTCTGCCTTCAGCCCAGTCCAGACTCAACTTCTGAGTCAGCACTGTTTTCCCCACGCCGGCCACGCCCTTCGTCAGCACCGTCCTGATTGGTCCCTCCTCTTTCAGCTCTGCTCTGATTGGTCGATCCTCTGTCTGCTCTGCTCTGATTGGTATTAAGAGCTTTGTAATTGTTTTGACTGATTGCATTGCCTTGATAAATATCGATTCATTTTCTTCCTTGCTTTTTCTTTGTGTTCCTTGTTCCTCTGTCTGCTCCGCTCTGATTGGCTGCTGTCTGTGGGCGGGGCCTTTAAACAGGTCTTCACATGTGATGCTGGTCTCTGTAGCGGCTGGTTTCCTGGACGCCGTCTCGATGTGTCTGACCTCATGTTCCTGGTTGACCTCTGAGGCCCCTCCCTCTGTGATGTAGAGCTCTGTGTAGATCTGGTGCAGGGGGGCGGAGTTTCCTGCTTTAGCCACGCCCTCAAACACACAGCTGAACCTCTGCTGCAGATGACTCTTCAGTTTATCTCTGCAAACTCCGACAAAACTCCCTGAATAAAGACAGAGACAACATTAACACCAAATAAGTCATTCATGTCTATGTTGAACATATTTTCACTACTAAATGTCAAGGCATTCACAGAACACTAGAGGGCAGTAGACAAACGTATGACATTGGTTTTCCTCATAGAGTAAAAGAATGACTCTGTTAAACTGTGATATTTCTTAGTTCCATGAGCTGTGCTTCAGAACTAAAGTCCCAGAGCCCAGTTTTAACCAGGACCATAATCCTCTGTGACTAAAACTCCATGTGGAGAGTGACCAAAGACTGAGCTGAAATGACTCTGTTCATTATGAAGTGAAACAGGTCAGATCCAGGTGTGAGCTGCTCCTCTGATGGACTGTAGACAGAGTTCTTACTGGAGCTCAGAAGCTCGGCCAGCTGCTCCTGCTTCATCCTCCTCAGGAAGTCCAGGGTGATGTTCAGCACAGCCTCTCTACTGGTCTGCTCCTCCTCACTCTCTGAGCTACTCTCTGGGTACTCTGAGACCAGGAGCCTGTGGAGCCTCTGCAGCTGCTCTTTGACAAACATCAGGATGTCCTCCTCCAGACGCTGGAATAAAATCAGATTTAAAGAGTTTCAGTCAAAGAGAGGACCTGAGGAGCCCCACAGAGAACCCCACACATGCTGCAGTCGTGGCTACTCACCGTGAATATGGCGTCCAGCTGCTCCTTTGGGCCTGGCTCCCTGTGAACCAACAAACAGAAACATTAGAGACTTCCACAGCTCTGAGCAGAGACCACTGCAGCCGCCTTTGGACTCATTTAGACTCACAAGAAGCTCCTCCACAGACCTCCTGAGGACTCACCATCTACAGCTCACACCCGGACTAAACCAGGTCTGACTGAACCAGGACTAAACCAGGTCTGACTCTGAACCAGGACTAAACCGGGTCTGAAAGTGAGAACATGTCCCAGGGCTCTGGTTTAAGCAGGTCTTACCTCTGGTCTTCAGGAGGAGGTTTTCTAAAGTCAGGACCACAGTCTTTGGAGAAGTCACTTTCAGAGACACAGAGCTGGGACCAGGTTTAGGTCTGGGATTAAACCCGGGGCCAGGTCCAGTTGGGTCCATGTTGGTGCTGGAAAACAGAGAAAAGTCTATTTACAACATACAAAGACTGATTGTTGACTTTTCCGTTTTAACCTAATTTTACTGAACTGACCACGTCTTCCTGAAAGCTCTGACTCTGGTGCTGTCAGCTTGTCCTGATCTGCCTCTTGCACAGACTCTGGTTCACACACAACTTTTACTTCCAATCTGAGTTTTACGTTTAACCTGGATGGTCCAGTTCATCACAAATACTGTTTTTTATTCTATTCAACAACAGCCCTAAACAACATGCATTTTGCTCGGTATACAGTAAGTTCTTCCCCCATTTGTTGTTGTTGGAATGTGTGACAACTTTGAGGCTCCATATTTATAAAAAGGGTAATCATGGTGAGTGTGATTTCAACAACACTTTCACCTTTTATTTTTTATGTTTTTAAAATGGAATAATGTCATATTGAAAAGTGTAGTACTTAGTGAAGGCCTCGAGGGGCGCTGTGTCAGCAGATTGATTAGTGGTTATGTAACGACGACAATATAAATGATGTATTTGGGAAAAACTCTTGATGCAGGGTTCTTCTGACGGGGCCTCTGTAAAAATGTCCGAAGGGCATCACTCTGCTTCTGTTAGTTTTGTGCGGAAACACTGAATAGCGAGGAGTTCAGGGGCTGGACTGGATAAAATGTTTATTTTAGAATAAAGGAGGACAGTCGATAGAAAATGTTGTGAAATGAAGTTTTGTTGGTGATTGTTTACACCTGTTGTTATTTTTCTTTTGTTGATGTTTTTTAGTAAACATTGTCCAATGACAGGGACAGCCCGACACATTAGGTCAATATTTCATCAATGGGACTCACCTCTGGTCTTCAAGAGGAGGCTCTTTAAAGACAGGAGGGTTGCCTTTAGAGCAGTCACTTTTCAGAGACACAGAGCTGGGAGCAGGTTTAGGTCTGGGTTTGGACCCGGGGCCAGGTCCAGGTGGGTCCATGTTGAAGCTGCTGAGAATCAGAAGAAGAGTTCATTTGAGCAGAACATACAGTGATGTCAACAGTTGATGATCTCTGTTCTCCAGGTGTGACTTCACTGATGAACTGTATCAAGATGGCTGACAAGGTAGCAGTGCCAGCGTGAGCTCCCTCAACCTCAGTCTGCACAAGGTGTTAATTAGTCAAGCCTATGATATTTCTGAACTTCATTTAAAGTTCTACGTTAAACTGTGATTCCAGTCACTTTTTGATTTTACATTTGGACCGAATTCAGTCTACTTCTCTCAAGTCCTCAACCATGGTTCAAACATCTAACGACGCATCAATATTGAATGCTCTGCAGCAGTTAAAACTTGAGATGTTTTCTCACTTTGATGCCAAACTGGACAATCTACAACTATCGGTGAACTCCATGCAAAGTTCTCTAAACACTCTTGGAGACCAAGTTGGGGCACTGGAATTTAGGGTCAGCTCCAATCAAGACGATATTGCTGATCTGGTGAAACGTGTAGAGGTCCTTGAGAAGGAAAACGCTTACCTGACTGAAAAGGCAGACGACGCGGAGAACAGAAGTCGTGCTTTAAACCTTCGATTTTTGCGTGTTCCCGAAAAAGCCGAAGGTCGGGACATGCTGGATTCATTCGCAAGCTAATACCACAACTCCTTGGCCAGGTCAACTTTCCGGCTTCACTTGATATTGAGCGGGCTCATCGCATCCCCAGTTCTTCTGTCACTGTGCGTAACTCCAAAGATGGTCCCAGGCCCATTATTGTCAAGCTCCTCCACTTCCAGGATAAGCTAAAGATCCTTCGCCTTGCCTTGGAATACGAAGGAGTACGGATACATATCTACCCCGACTTTAGTGCGGGGCTGCAGAAGAAACGACGCCTTTTCGATCCGGTAAAGAAGCGGCTCCGTGAGATGGGTGTTCGCTATGCGCTGCTGTACCCAGCTGTTCTGAGGTTCCAGGCTGCCGGGAAGGATCAGCTTTTTCGCTCTCCGGAGGAAGCAGAGCTGTTTGTCAATGATGTTACGAAGTCCAATTTTGTTTGAGGTGCTTATTTTCTTTTCTGGCCCCTCTTCATCAACTTTAACCTGAGGCATCATTGCTACCTTTCGAAGATTTTACTACAATTTTTTTTTTTTTTTTTTGTTTGCCGCAAAGTAGGCCGGCTATGGCCGACGTCTAGTCGTAAAACTGAAGGACGCAATGAAGTGTCGATACGATACGTGCATCTGTTAGGCTTGCTTGACTGTGAGTATTTTTATTTGATTTTTATTATCTACCCTTTCCACTAACCTCATTTATGATTATTATTCTTACTCTATAAGTATAAAATAAAATAATAGTTTAAATGTATTAACGCTGCATGGCATGTTTGTTTGTATGTTCTTCTTTTTGGATATCTGTGACATTAAACGTCTGATGATTATTCTATGGGGTTAATTTTATTTTATTTTATTTAAGCTAATTATGAAAATACATATCTAAAACTTTACAGTGCAGACTGATTTGATTTGTTGATAAATGTTACAGTTCATTTTTTGTTTATTTTTGTTTGTGTGCTTGTGTATGAATGTAGGTGTGAATGGTGAGTTCTCTCATTCTCCTCTCTCCAATTGTCTTACAATACCTAACGTGGTATGCTCTGTTGGTCTTACTTTGCTATCTAGCCTATTATTCTCATTTACAGTAATCTATGGGTAAAGGTCTTTATGCCATTCACTTGAACATTAGAAGTTTACTTCCCAAAATTGACCAACTTAGAGCATGGCTCGTTTACAACAAACCCAACATTATTACAATATCTGAATCATGGCTTTCTGAAAATATCTCCGATGCTAATATTAATCTGGAAAATTATATTACATATCGGGCAGATAGAGGTTCCAGGGGAGGCGGTGTCATTACTTATATTTCATCCCATCTTAAATCTCAGTTAATTACTCCAAAGTTAAACCTGATCTATTTGAAGGCATCTTTATTAAGATCATGCTTCATGAAAATAAACAATTAATAATTGGCAATATTTACAGACCACCCTCATCCCCCAAATCAGAATCTTTTAAGAATATTTTATCTACAATGTTATCTCTTGGGACCTCTAAAGAACTTATTCTTTTGGGAGATTTCAATATAAACTGGAACGATCCCTCCGCTTCCACAGAACGCAACATGTGCAATAGTGCTAATTTGACTCAAACTATTACTGAGCACACTAGAGTCACTTCAACTTCAAAATCTCTCCTTGACTGGATTTTAGTAACACATCCCAACAGAATAAGGGAATCGGGAGTACTTTCGGATTGCTTCAGTGATCATTCCATTATATACTGCATCTGGAAAATCTCCATACTACATCTCCCACCTAAATATATTAGAATACGTGATACTAAATCATTTAACCGTGATCAATTTATTTATGACTTACAATTAATTAATTGGAATAGACTTAATTTAATTCCATATGTTGATGCTGCTTGGGACTTTCTATATACTGAATTCCTCCAAGTTTTAGATAAGCATGCGCCTTGGGAAAATGTTAAAGTCAAAGGTAACCACTTACCCTGGGTAAATGGTGACCTTATCCACCTTTTCAAGCAAAGGGATAGGGCATGGGATAGATATAAACTGACAAAGCTTCCTGGTGACTGGGAGGAATATAAACGTTTAAGAAATGTCTGCACGACTCAAACAAGGAATGCTAAAGCTAGTTATTTTAGAGATAGCTTGGCAAACAACTTTAATAACCCTAAACAATTCTGGAGTCAAATTAACTCATTACTTGGAAAATCTGCTAATACTTCTGTTAATATTATAATTAATAATGAAATTACCAATGATCCTGATGTGATCGCTAAAGCCTTTAATTTATATTTTGCCCAGATACCCCAGGCTCAGCCATTTTGCCCTTACTCTAATACACCAACAGTTAACCAGCCTTGCAACAGCTCCTTTACTTTCAGGCCATTTAGCTCAGCTGAGGTCTTGCAGGCCATAAGCAAGCTGTCCTCAAGTAGTGGTGCTGGCCCTGATGGCATTGAGAGTAAGTTCCTTAAAATTGCATCTAATGTCCTTTCAGCTCCATTAGCCGAAATATTTAATATGTCTCTTTTAAACTGTGATGTTCCTCTGGCGTGGAAACGAGCAAAAGTAATTCCCTTACATAAAGGGGGCGATCTCCAACATATGAATAACTATAGACCTATTTCTATAATAAACAGTGCTGTAAAAGTATTTGAAAAACTAATCTTTAATCAATTATCGAATTATCTTGCAAGTGATAACTTACTATCCCAATGCCAATCAGGTTTTAGGAAGCATTTTTCTACCTCCACTGCTCTTTTGAAATTCACAAACGATATTTTTTCAGATTTTGACAATAATAAATGTACTGGGGCCATTTTTATAGATCTTATAGATAGATATGGTTGATCACTACCTGCTCCTTGACAAACTCTGTGCAATTGGCCTTTCCAGATCATCTCTTTTATGGTTTAATTCTTATCTTCACCGCCGTCGTCAGTGTGTGTCCTTTAGAGGCAGCCAGTCGGATTTCATGGGCATAGATAAAGGTATTCCCCAAGGTTCCTCTCTTGGACCTTTGTTATTCTCCATTTTCATTAATGATTTACCACTTTGCTGCTCAGACTGTGATATTCATCTTTATGCTGATGATACTGTCATTTATTGCTCTAAACTCAATATCACAGAAATCAATAACTCCTTACAAAGTGACTTTAATCATGTCCAACGTTGGCTGTCGTCTAACAAACTTCTCCTTAATAAATCTAAGTCCTACGCTATGCTATTTCAGAAAAAAGGCTCGTCTGCATCCAGAAATAACCTTAGCCTGTATTTCTCAGACTCATCCCCTCTTAGAATTACGGAGACATTCAAATATCTTGGTGTCTGGCTTGATACTGATCTTTCTTTTAAAATTCATGTTCAATCCATTACTAAAAAGCTGTACTTTAATTTAAAGATTCTGTATCAGTCAATAAATTGTTTTAATTCCTGGTTAGGAAAAGAATAGTTTCTCAACTGCTCTTACCTATTTTAGACTATGCAGACATTATATACCAAAATACTACAGCCTCCTGCCTTCACTCTTTAAACGTGGTTTATAACTGTCTATGTCGTTTCATCCTTCGCTGCCCCTACAGAACACACCACTGTGAGATGTATGAACAACTGTCTTGGCTCGGTTTATCCGCAAGACGGCACTATCACTGGCTTCAATTTATTTTATCGGTTTATCCGCAAGACGGCACTATCACTGGCTTCAATTTATTTTTAAATGTATCTATTTCAATTACCCCACATATTTAAAGCAATATTTTGTACCTTTTAGTTCGTCTTATAGCCTTCGTCACAATGACTCTCTCTTTTTCAATGTTCCAAGATCCAACAAAGAAATAGGTAAATTTGCTTTTAATATCAAAGCTCCCCAAGACTGGAACAGTCTTCCTGTCTCAATACGCTTTCTAACGTCTTTCCATATGTTTCGAAATGCTATTTTAATCCATCTTCAGAATATTTGCCAATGTTTTTAGTATTTATTTTCTTATGTTTCATCTTCTTATGTTTTACTTTGTTCTATAACCTCTACCGCAGTCAATAAGCCCATTGCCGACTTTATTCATGTACTTTTCAGAACATCTGAACAAATCAAATGTATGTTTTGCTAATCGATGTACATGCTTTTTCATCATATACTGGATTTTCTTATGTTGCTATATTCATATTTCTGTGTGTATGCATATGTATGTGTATATGTATATGCGTATACTCTTGTGTTTGTACGTACAGTATGTATATGTGTGTGTCTATGCATGTATGTGTATATATATGAGTGTATATATATGTGTGTATATGTATATATGTATATTTATATATTTCTTTCTCTGTAACATGATTGGAGGGTTGGTTGAATGCTGAGAGCTGGTGCGAGTGTGAATGTGTGTGGCTATGTATTTTTCTGTTTTGTCTGTTTTTGTTGTTGTTGTTATGTAATGTAACGTTTGATCTGCTACCTTTTTATTTTATTTTATTTTTATGTTGTTTATTTGAATTAGAGGACCCCTCGAAAACAAGATGATTCATCTCAAGGGGCTATTCCTCTTGAAATAAATAAATGTCAAATAATAAATGATGTATTTGGGAAAAACTCTCGATGCAGGGTTCTTCTGACGAGGCCTCTGTAAAAATGTCCGAAGGGCATCACTCTGCTTCTTTTAGTTTTGTGCGGAAACACTGAATAGCGAGGAGTTCAGGGGCTGGACTGGATAAAATGTTTATTTTAGAATAAAGGAGGACAGTCGATAGAAAATGTTGTGAAATGAAGTTTTGTTGGTGATTGTTTACACCTGTTGTTATTTTTCTTTTGTTGATGTTTTTAGTAAACATTGTCCAATGACAGGGACAGCCCGACACATTAGGTCAATATTTCATCAATGGGACTCACCTCTGGTCTTCAAGAGGAGGCTCTTTAAAGACAGGAGGGTTGCCTTTAGAGCAGTCACTTTTCAGAGACACAGAGCTGGGAGCAGGTTTAGGTCTGGGTTTGGACCCGGGGCCAGGTCCAGGTGGGTCCATGTTGAAGCTGCTGAGAATCAGAAGAAGAGTTCATTTGAGCAGAACATACAGTGATGTCAACAGTTGATGATCTCTGTTCTCCAGGTGTGACTTCACTGATGAACTGTATCAATGAATGTCCTCGACAGCAGGGGTTCCCAAAGTGGGATTTTGAGACAGTAAGTTTTACATTTCTAACATTGAATTTGATGTATTTTTGATTGAAAACAGCATATTTTAAGTTTATTATTATTATATTGTATTATTATTATATTATTGTTTGGTCAGGACAGTGCATGATGATGAACATACATGGATACATGTATGTAAACAAGCCACACCGGATTGTAGCCTTAGGGTAATTTCCATCCGTTGTCCCGCACTCACACTCTCAAACAATCATTCATCTTGGCCTATTGTACATGTTTTTAATGTTTTTAAGTTAAGTTATACCTTGTGTTGGAGCCATTTCAGTATTTACACTTCCAATTGCAATTACTTATTTTTTTTATTAAAGTACCTTCTTAAAGTTTTAATAATATCCTGATTAACCAGTTTTGTGCTAACGACCACAAATCTTCAGCCACTTCTTCAGGTTAAGTTGAAACATTTGCAAAGATGCTACTCTCTCGAACAGTTAATGGCAACAAGTTCCACATCTGCAGCTTTGACAGAGAAGCTTCTGTCCAAAGGTAGAGGATATAAAGTTCACATAACATTCTCCTCTGGAGGAGCTCATGTTGTTCTTAGTCAACTCGGGCCCTGAGAAATTCAGGGAGGGGTCTCCTGGCGGTTCCCAGAGTCAATAATAAACACGGTGAGGCTAAAGCTAAAATCTGGAACAGTCTTCATGAGGATGTGAGACAGGCCTCAACTCTGACAATGTTCAAATCCAGGCTGAAAACAATTATTTTTACCCGTGCATATGACACTGAAAGTATTTTATCTGCACTCTTGCCTTTTACTAAAGGCAAGAGTCATTTTTTTTTTTTTATTGATTTGATCTCAGTCAATCAATCAATCAATGGTTTTGTATAACCCAATATCACAACAGGAGTTGCCTCATAGGGCTGCACTGAACATTAAGGCAATAAAACAGAGCAGTAAATAAGACAATGTAAAGTGTCTTATTTACAAACTTACAAACTACCTTAAAAGGTACATTTTAGAAAATGTGCCTTTTCATTTTATTAATGAAAATAAGAATAAGGCATTTACCGCTGAAGCACCTTTACCTTTAAATATTTACTCACAGTGGAAAACGTAATCGTTATTTTTACTCAAGTAAGAGTACAGATAAGTACTGTATGATAACACTACTCTAAGTACAATTTCTTCAAAAAGTTACTGCTACTGTAACTGAGCACTGCCCGCCTCTGTTAGATTCTAAATCCACATCTGAAGTTCCCTTTTCTTCTGGTTGAGAAACACTGATTAACAGGAAGTCTGGTCTGTGTTCGACGACAGAAGGAAACTTGGCCTGTCCTGGATGTCAATGTTTGTTTTATAGGATTGTTGGTACATTAATCAATCACAAGTCATGAGAGTGAAACATCATACACATATAAATTATAAAATCCTGCCCTTGTCACTAACCTTAAGGATAGTGGGCGGGACCTAATCTTAATACATCTCTGACTGGATAATGAATGTCCACTGTGTATCAACTATGTCACGTAAAAATGCAATGTCTTTTCGCCAAAGTCTATGCCACCAAACTGGACTAAACCAGGACTAAAACACCAGGACTAAACCAGGCCTAAAGCTGAGCCAAGGATAAAGCAACTAGACTGAACCTTTGCTACATTACCTACATTATTTCATTGTTTTAAAAGAAACACTCACTGCGTCGCGTCGTCCTCTGATACTTCCACTTCTCCTAAAGTTAAGGCGTATGTTCGCTCTGTGACTGAGGTGTAGTGGCTCTGAGCTCCAGTAGAGGGCGCCACACTCAGCGTCTCTTAGTTCAATAAATTTGCGTCAGTTTTTATTGCCGGTTTTCGCTCATTTTCTTCTGTTTGACCCGCCTTCATTTCCATCTCAAACATCATGTTCAATTGTCTCTTCAGTTCAAAAATGGCCATAATCCAGCTAATAGGTAAAAGATAAAAATAAATTGACTTTAGTGAAAACATGAGGCAAAGAGAACACAAGAATAAAATACATATCATGGCTATACTTCTAACTTTAATCTGGAAAACTGAAATATTTTAAGCAAATTCTGAAAACTATTAGGCTATTAAACTACTGCTGGCACTAATTCTAAGCCTGTAAAGAAACTACCTCCAAGTGAATTCACCTTGTCCATATTTCCTCCAGGGGCACTAAAGCAAAGCTAGAGCGGAGGACCACAGAGAGAACGCCCTACAGCCCAGACCTTCAGACCTGGCTCTGTCTGGGGAAACCTAGCGGTGATAACGACCGGTCAGAGTTTGGCAGGCGGTGAGTCCAGATCAAACAAGGATGCCTCAGTTTCCTCAAACAGGACGGACTTTATTTAGTGCCTTTCACAGACATGGTCACAAAGGTTACATTCGCTCCACACATTGTGATGTTACGTATGCAGCCACAGCTCCGATCACCACCATCCCTTCACTCACAGAAAAACACGAAGAATTGTTTTGTTATTATACAATTGCACAACGAAATTGCGTAGATCAGATGTTGAGTTAGTCCTGAGTTGCTGCGACAGCACCATCCTGACCAGCATGTTTTTAAGGTAGGGGAAACCTATGCAGATGTGGCTTAGGTCTAATGGACCCTGCGTTGTGTATATTTAATTTCATAGACACTAATGGACCCAGGTCACAGTTGGAGGGAACAACGCTCCCGCTCCATTTATTATCTGGCAATAAACAGAAAATGGCGTTAGCCCATCAGCCGGACTGCCCCACATGTACAGTCTATGAACAAAATAAAGAACATCCACAACGTAATTAACTAATACAGACATAATTGACGACAAAACAATATAACAACTTAGAAGACATGTTAAAATCACAACAATGTGGATTTTAATGGGCTGATGTTAATAGATGTAAATAAATCTTCACCTCTTCCCATGGAAGACAATATGAAAAGGGAAGAGGAACGGGAGGAGCCAACATATATACGACCCATAGACAGGACATGACACACTAGGGGGCAGACAACCAAAATAAAATCCTATTTACACGGGGCTAACGATAAAAAAAATACTGCCAGGCAAAACAAATTACAATAAACAAAATAATAACTGGGACAAAATGAAATGGTTCGTCAACTAACCATTACCTTGCGTGTAACACCACACTACGCCAGACGATGGCGCCTTGACCCAATTCGCCAGGATTAACTAGGCTATAATAACACTGTTACACAGACACGGTCAGAACATGCAAACTCTACACAGAAAGGCTCCGGCCGGAGGTCGAACCTGGGACCTTCTAGCTGTGAGGCAAAAGCGCTAACCACTCAGCCACCGTCCCTCAGTCATCCTGCACTATTGTACATGCAGAGCCGCTGCAAGCTGTTGTGGTGCCCTAAGCAGAAATTTGAGGTGAGGAGGGGGGTAAACAGTAATTATATTACTTTTCCTGAACCGCCTATCCTCAGGTATGTACAGTATTGTCTCAACTTAACCACCGTAATGCCCATACTGTGGGTGAAGTGTGTTGCCCAATGACACAGTGACAGTAAACTAGTGAGACTGAGAATTTGAATCGTTTAACTCACAGTAACAGGGTGACGGCTCCACTTCCAGAGCCCCATGAATGATCTCTATGTATCTGTCAGGCCCTCAAACTCACAAGTTTAGAGTTCATAAAGAAGGTTTTATTGTCAGCAGGCAGTTTGTGTTTACAAGTAGAGCCAGCTGTGATTGGTCCTTACAGCTGCCAATCAAATGTTTATTTTGAAAGAATTCGACAACTCCTTAAAATATGATGCCTCTTGCTGATTTGCATCTCATTGCTCGTTCTTCTGGGCAACTTTCAATACCTTTTCTGATGGAATTAAAGCCGTGGTCCATTCAGACCTATCATATTTATAGCCTAATGTGTAATTTTCCTTGGTTGTGGGGCAGAGCAGGTTTTAAAAAGAAAGAATGTGTTGTAGGCCGGGTCGGGTTAGACAATGTCTTACATACGAGACCTGTGGATTGAAAGGCAAGTTTATTAGAAGAACACAATTCGTACATAAGGCAGTTCAAAGCACTTCACAGTTATATAACATTACAAGTAGGCTGATGAAATCAATTAATTAAACATCAATATAATAATTACAATAAAGCAAAGAGTTCATATAAAATACTCCCAATGTCAAATGCCTGGATTTGAACATTGTCAGAGTTGAGGCCTGTCTCACATCTTCTGGAAGCAGGCGACCCCTCCCTGTGGTTTTCAGAGCTGAGATGGTTCATATGGCTCTAACATGTCTGAGATGTACTTGTACACGAGGACACTTGTACGACTAATATGGTCCTTGTTCTAGTCGGGACGCGAGCAGCAGCGTTATGGATGTACTGCAGCTCTAACAGCTCATTTAGAGGCCAGTGAGCAGCTGTTACAGTAGTCTAACCTGCTGGAGACAAACGCAGATTAGTTAGTCTGGTTTAGTTACTTTATTTTTGATCCTGACAATATTTTTCAATGGCATAAAGCTGCTGATGTTATTACTTTGATCTGGATGTTAAAGTTCACGTCTGAGTCCACTATTTCCCCCCAGATTTCTAACCAAATGTTTTGGTCTTAGAGAGACTTAGGTTAACTGATATAATATTCCCGTGATATTCAGCTTTCAGTTTGTTCAGGTTAATCCTCCATTTTGATTTATTTTTCCTTAATTTATTGTAAACTTAGACATTTATGGGGAAAACACTGTGCATTTGCAATAGTGTCAATTTCATGAACTGCCAGGATAAATTCTAGCATCTGTGAAGGTGACCTTGAAAACTGACCCTGCAGGTTGTGATATGTGCCTATAAACTCGGCCCTGTGAAGAATTGGGATGCTGCAAATATATTACGAAAGTTTGGACCATAACTAGCTTTTTAAATTAGTGGCTTTCTCCTCCATTGTTTGTACTGTAATCAAAAGATCAGGTATTGCGCCTGTGACGGCCAGGGCCCTTGGGGGGGCTCCTCCCTCTGCTCCCCTCTGGAGCACTGTCTGGTCCCGCATTGGCCATCTGCCGCGCCTGCCTCTTTAAAAGGTCATCGGCTGCACCTGTCGTGGCTGCTCGGCACTCCACCAGCCTGCATGCTCGTAGCAGCACCTCCTCGGACTCTCTTGCACATCTATTGTACCAGTATATCTTTTAATTAAAAATATTGGTGTTAACCGCCCATTCGATTCCTGTCTCTTTGTCAAGGAGTTGAGCCAGTCTTGAGAGGCCTTTAAGCTTTCAGTGATGTACTGACACCATATTTGGAGAAGACACATTTGAGTAGTTCTGACAAGTTAGCCACATATGAGTAATCTCAGCCCTTTGTTTATTTAGTTTTCTACTACCGACTCAGTTACCAATTTCAATGAAGTGGTTTCTGTCCTCGAGATACGACTTGATCCAGTTTAGAGCAGTGCATCCAACTTTCTAATTACTGTAATAAATTCACATGGTCCATTGTGTTAAAGGCAGCGCTCAGGTCCAGCAGAATGAAGACGTTGCCTGCTTCGGTGTTCAGGCGGATATCATTTGATGCTTTGATTATAGCTGGTGCTGTGGTGGGGCCTAAAGCCAAAAGTATTAAAGGCATCGTTACATAGAAAGTCAGTAAGCTGTTAAAAGCTGATATACAACCTTCTTCAGGACACCAAAACATGGCAAATTTGAAATTCTGTAGTTGTTCAAGACTGCTTTTCTTCCTCTGATTGAACACTACCAGGGAGTGCCCTCCTCAGATCTACCACAGACACTGACTCAGCTCCTGCCCAGAGGCAAAATCCAGGAAACAGAGGCTTATTAAAGGAGGCGATGAAGGTGTGGAGGTGGAAGAGTTTTCCATCAGAGCGAACCTCATAGAAGGACAGAGCTCCAGCCTCAGAGTCCAGGAACACACCCACTTGACCTGAGCGAGAGCCAGAGTAGGAGGAGGGGTGTGTCTGGCTGAGGTCTGTTTCTCTGTTGTTGTGATAGAGGCAGTAATCTCCACGATGGATCCTCAAACTCCAGGACTGATCATTCTCTCCAAACCTGCACTCCTCCTCTCTGTCTCCTCTACGTCTGATTCCTGTGTAACTCACGGCTATTTCAATCCCCCACAACCCGCTCCACTGCACCTCCCAGTAACAGCGCCCCCTCAGGCCAGTGGAGCTCAGGACCTGAGGGTGGTCTGTGAACCTGTCCTCATGATCTGGATACTGCTGCTTCTCTCTCACTCTGGTCACAGTCCATTTGTCCTCAGAGAGACGGAGGTTTCTCTGAGCTGTGTTTGGATCCAGAGAAAACTCACAGGAATCTGAGGAAACAAACATAACTCATAACATCAATTTCTGCTCCTGTGAGGCTGAATAGTTGTTTCCCGTTTGCTTATCTGTACATAATAGGCTGAAAAAGTACGAGCAAAAGCATGTCCCAAATTTATTCAGTGCATTAATTCCACAGATGTTTCCTTTGTACCAGAAAAGATATAAAACCTTAAGTTTAAGTTGTTTCCATTAAATTAATGTAACAGAGAAACTCACACTTCCTTGGACCTTTGACCATCCACTGTTCTCCAGCAGGATCCAGCCTGAAAGACACAAGTCCAGTTTACTGTAGACCAGACCAGACCTGGACCAACCATGGACCAGAGACAAGACCCTGAGAGAGTCCAGGGGGGACTCACCTGAGAGAGTGCAGGGGCCCCTGAGGGGCCCGTAGAGCGGTCAGGAGCTTGGTGGAGGGTCCTGGATGGTTGTAGCTCAGGTCTAACTCTCTCAGGTGGGAGGGGCGGAGCTCAGAGCTGAGGCCAGATAAGCCCCGCCCCTCTCTGAGACCAGACATCCAGACAGACTAAAGACACACAGCATTAGCCTCTAATGTGGACACAGAGACAGAGTGCATCATGGGAGCGTCTCACCTGAGGGTGTGCAGTCTGCAGGGGGCGCTCTTCAGTCCAGAACACAGCAGCTCCACTCCTGAGTCCTGGAGGTCGTTGTTACTGAGATCCAGGTGAGTCAGACTGGAGGAGCTGAGGACTGAGGCCAGAGGAGCACAGCTGAGAGGAGACAGGCCACAGCCGCTCAGACTGAGGACAGAGAGGACGATTAGAGACTAGAGCCATGACACAAGTGTTTAAATACAGTCTGGACTCACATGGCTTTGGTGGAGACTTTGACGACCAGCAGCAGCTTCAGGAGAACTGTTTCTGAGCCCTGGTATTTCCTAAGGTCAAACTCCTTCAGGTCTGAGTCTGAGGACAGTAAGAGGAAGGACACAGCAGACCACTCAGCAGGAGAATCTAACCATGAGAGATCTCTTTCTCTTATATACTCCTGTATCTGCTCCACCAGACTGTGGTCGTTCAGTTCGTTCAGACAGTGGAGCAGGTTCAGGCTCCTCTCTGCAGACAGACCCTCATCATTCAGCTTCTGTTTGATGTACTTTACTGTTGCCTGATTGGTCGAGTCACTTCCTGTGTGAGTCAGCTGACCTGGCAGCAGGCTCTGATTGGTCTGGGAGCTACTTCCTCTGTGAATCAGCAGACCCAGGAGCAGGCCCTGATTGGTTGACAGAGACAGCCCCAGGAGGAAGCGCAGGAAAAGATCCAGGTGTCCGTTTGGACTCTGTAAGGTCCGGTCCACAGCAGAGCGGTAGAAGGCCTCAGGGCTCTCAGAGGAGTGTGGTGTGGACAGCAGGTTCACTCCAGAGCTGAAGAAGGTCTGATGGACGTGAAGAGCAGCCAGGAACTCCTGCACACTCAGATGGATGAAGCAGTAGACCTTGTCCTGGTACAGACCTTGCTTCTCTTTAAAGACCTGTGTGAGGACTCCGGAGTACACTGAGGCGGCTGCAGCGTCCAGCCCACACTCGCTCAGGTCACTCTCGTAGAAGATCAGGTTTCCTTTCTGCAGCTGCTCAAAGGCCAGTTTTCCCAGAGACCGCACCATCTCTCTGTTCTCTGGAGTCCAGTGAAAGTCTGTCTCAGATCCGTCATGATACTTGATGTTCTTGACTTTGGCCTGGACCACCAGGAGTTGGATGTACATCTGGGTGAGGGTGTGGGGCAGCTCTCCTCTCTCTCTGGTCTCCATCAGATGGAGCAGGACTGTGGAGAGGATCCAGCCAAAGACTGGAATGCCGCACATGATGTACAGGCTGCGGATGCTCTTGATGTGGGAGATGACGGCTGTGGCCTGCTGCTCGTCTCTGAACCTCTTCCTGAAGTACTGCTCCTTCTGTGGGTCAGTGAACCCTCGCACCTCTGTCACCATGGAGACGCACTTATCACGGATCTGATTGGCTGCCGCGGGGCGTGTGGTTATCCAAAGGCGAGCGGAGGGAAGCAGGCTCCCCTTGATGAGGTTCACCAGCAGCTCCTCCACTGAGGCGCTCTCTGTATCAGTCATAACCCGGGTCCGGCTGAAGTCCAGAGGAGGTCTGCACTCGTCCAGACCGTCAAAGATGAAGAGCACCTGGAGCTGCTGAAAGCTGCAGAGACCTTTGGTTTGACTGAAGAAGTGGTGCAGCAGCTCCACCAGGCTGTACTCTGTGTCTCTGAGTTCATTGAGCTCTCTGAAAGTGAAGGGGAACAGCAGCTGGACGTCCTGGTGGGCTCTGCCTTCAGCCCAGTCCAGACTCAACTTCTCAGTCAGCACTGTTTTCCCCACGCCGGCCACGCCCTTCGTCAGCACCGTCCTGAGCTGTCCTCTCTCCTTGCAGCCTTTAAAAATGTCCTGGGATTGAACTGTATTCTCCTGAACTAATTTCCCGCAGTGTCTCTCCACAGTGATATCGAGCTCTGTGAAGCTCTCATTAAAAGGCCCTTTGTGTCCTGACATCAGGGGACTCTCGAACAGGAGCTGAAACTTTGACTTCAGTTCTGATTTGAGTTCTCTCTGACATTCAGCGATCATTGCTGTGAAAACAAGAAAACAACATTTTTATAATCAACTTTTTACACTGGGTCTTTGTCAAACAGAAATAACTGCAGTTGCAAGTTTAATCCCAATCAAATCGTTCTCCACTGGTACAGCATTTTTGGTATTGCATTTTCCTCAAAATGATTGTTGAAGAAGCGATTAATCCTAAAAGCTGAAATCGCGATAAAAATACTAATTTTAACAGACTCATGTTTTTTGCTTTTTCAGCCAATATTGATAGAAATGTTCCTCAAGAAAGGCTCACGATCCACTACAAGTGGTTCTGCGACCCACTTTTGGGTCCCAACTCACTAGTTGAGAACCACTGGTCTACAGTAATGGTAAATGGTACTATACTATCGCTTTTCTACCTTTATCAGTTTATTTATTTGTTTGAGCAGTTAACCTGCTCAAAGGGAGTGGGCCGAAGCCAAAGGCTTATAAGCGCCCACCCCAAAAAGCTTTACAGTAAGGAACCAGTCACCCATTCACTCTCTCATTCATACACCAATGTACGCAGACACTGGAGGCAAGGTGGGTGAAGAGTCTTGCCCAGGGACACGACAATGTGCATTTGCGGGAGCTGGGATTCGAACCCACAACCTTCCGATCACGAGACGATATATACAGTGGGGAAAAAAAGTATTTAGTCAGCCAACAATTGTGCAAGTTCTCCCACTTAAAAAGATGAGAGAGGCCTGTAATTTTCATCATAGGTAAACCTCAACTATGAGAGACAAAATGAGAAAAAAAAAATCCAGAAAATCACAATGTAGAAAATAAGTATTTGGTCACCTACAAACAAGCAAGATTTCTGTCTCTCACAGACCTGTAACTTCTTCTTTAAGAGGCTCCTCTGTCCTCCACTCGTTACCTGTATTAATGGCCCCTGTTTGAACTTGTTATCAGTATAAAAGACACCTGTCCACACCCCAAACAGTCACACTCCAAACTCCACTATGGTCAAGACCAAAGAGCTGTCGAAAGACACCAGAAACTAAACTGTAGACCTGCACCAGGCTGGGAGGACTGAATCTGCAATTGGTAAGCAGCTTGGTGTGAAGAAATCAACTGTGGAAGCAATTATTATAAAATGGAAGACATACAAGACCACTGATAATCTCCCTCGATCTGGGGCTCCACGCAAGATCTCACCCCGTGGGGTCAAAATGACAATCTTTGGAGGGAGTTGAAAGTCCGTGTTGCCCAGCGCCTGCCCCAAAACATCACTGCTCTAGAGGAGATCTGCATGGAGGAATGGGCCAAAAATACCAGCAACAGTGTGTGAAAACCTTGTGAAGAATTACAGAAAACGTTTGACCTCTGTCATTGCCAACAAAGGGTAAATAACAAAGTATTGAGATGATTTTTTGTTATTGACCAAATACTTATTTTCCACCATAATTTGCAAATAAATTCATAAAAAAATCAGAAAATGTGATTTTCTGGATTTTTTTTTCTCATTTTGTCTCTCATAGTTGAGGTTTACCTATGATGAAAATTACAGGCCTCTCTCATCTTTTTAAGTGGGAGAACTTGCACAATTGTTGGCTGACTAAATACTTTTTTCCCCACTGTATATACATACATACATATACATATACTGTATATATATATATATATATATATATATATATATGCTCAATGGCAAGAACAAATCCCAATAACAGCTACGCCCTGCCAGTAATCAGATACCCTGCAGGAATAATAAGCTGGCCAAAGGATGAGATACAGACCACAGATGTTAAGACACGAAAACCCCTAACCATGCACGGACGGTTCCACCCAAATCCAGCACCCTGAGACTGTACACTAGCCGTAAGGAAGGAGGCCGAGGACTAGTGAGCGTGAGAGCCACTATCCAGGATGAAACATCCAAGATCCATAAGTACATCAAGGACAAGGCTCCAACAGATGACGTGCTCAGTGAATGTCTCAGACAATGAGGAACAGAAGATGAGGCGCTGGAAGCCCCGTCATGGGAGGACAAGCCCCTACACGGGATGTACCACCGAAACATAACTGAAGTGGCGGATATCAAGAAATCCTACCAATGGCTGGACAGAGCTGGCCTGAAGGACAGCACAGAGGCTCATCATGGCTGCACAGGAGCAGGCCTTGAGCACCAGAGCAATAGAGGCCCAGATCTATCACACCAGACAAGACCCAGGTGTAGACTGTGCAAAGAGGCCAATGAGACAATCCAGCACATAACTGCAGGGTGTAAGATGCTGGCAGGGAAAGCTTACATGGAGCGCCATAACCAAGTGGCTGGCATAGTGTACAGGAACATCTGTGCAGAGTATGGGCTGGAAACCCCAAGGTCAAAGTGGGAAACACCTCCAAAGGTGGTAGAGAATGACCGAGCCAAGATCCTGTGGGACTTCCAGATACAGACGGACAGAATGGTAATGGCGAACCAACCGGACATTGTAGTGGTGGACAAAGAGCAGAGGAAAGCCGTGGTGGTTGACATAGCAATACCAAGCGACTTCAACATCAGGAAAAAGGAACACGAGAAACTAGAGAAATACCAGGGGCTCAGAGAAGAGCTAGAGAAGGCTTGGAGAGTGAAGGCATCAGTGGTGCCCGTGGTCGTTGGGGCTCTCGGGCAGTAACCCCGAAACTGGAGGAGTGGCTCCAGCAGATCCCAGGAAATACATCAGACATCTCGGTCCAGAAAAGTGCAAAGATACTGCGCAGAACCCTCAAGCTCGGTAGAGGACCCGAGCTTGGAGGAAAAGAGACCGCCCGCGGAGGGTGATGAAGAGTTATATATATATATATATATATATATCTCACACTCGTATACAACGCCGGCCGACGTTCTAACCGGTGATCATGCTCCAAGTCTTATGTTGCTTGCAAGGAAATTAAGTTACAGTAGTCACAGAGTTTACCGTCAGGGTCATAGGTAGGTAGATACTGGTTCAGTTCCTCCAGTATTTTGTTACAGTGCAGTAGCTCCAGTACTGCCTTCATGACACTGCTGGTGAAGATGCCGTATATGTCGATCATAGCGTCCAGGATCTTGGTATGGTCTTCGGTCTCCAGCTTATTTCTCTTAATGACTCCATATCTCTTAACAAAGTCCAAAGTCCGGTCCCCCAGGTACACCTTGAACCTTTGAAAATCATAGGGTGATAGATCATCCAGTGCATCCATGAGCACTTTTCTCAGAGGAGGAACTTCTGTTGTGGCCATGACTCCAGCTTCAGTCTACCTGAATGAGAGAAAACATTGCTGTCAAACAAGAACTTAATTTAGAGCAGGGGTGTCATTTGGAGCAGGTTCTAGAATTATGAAAACAGTGTTGGTTGCGGGCCTGAGGGTGGTGTTTGTGGACTATAGTTCAACATTCAACACCATAGTCTAATCCAGACTGGTCTCCAAGCTGTTACTATTTGACCTGGACCTATGCAGGTCGTGAGAGAGGGTCAGCACATCCTGTGTCAGCACAGGATGTGCTGTTTGTTTGTATTCCTTGCAGCCTCTTGATTGACAAGGACGGACTGGACAGAAGAAGGGGACCAGTTGGCATGACAATACATAATTCTTGCTGTATAGATTAGTCTGATTGATTGATTGTTTTTTCTGAGTTTAATGTACATTATACACATGACTTTTTACGCATTAACATGTTCAGCTTTTACAACATTTTAGCATACTTTCAGATATACGTAATACTGTACTTGTGAAGGGTAGTTTCATAAGTTTGTGTGTCCCATAGCTACAATGCAGAAGTGTGACAAGTGTTACAAAGCCTGTCCTTTAATTCACCGCAGACAGCTGCTAAACTCCGTTCTTTCACAACGGATCTTATGCAAATGATCCATGTGGCTTAAATTTTGTTCTTGTAAAAGTAAACAAAAGTGCATAAAGTTGCCATAAGTTCAAAGATTTCCAATGATAAAACTTCCAGATGCTGCTGTGACTGACATGACTTTCATATATTTAGGACATAGCTAATGTTTTTATTTTGTGGGATTGTTCTTAGCTCCTTATTAGCTGATGAGGAACATCCGAGGTTCCTAAGCTATAGGAGGTATTATAGGAACCTTACAGCTCCTTTTTACTCCTCCTGTGATAAACATTTGCGTTGCTACGGACATATTGCTTTGTGAAATTATTTGTACGTCTAGGATTGTATTTGACTTGTTTGTTACTAAACATTAGTTGGATGTTTGTTGGAAGCATTTTGTGTCTTGCTAGTACATTACGTGGAGTGATTTAAATGTTATTAAGTCTTGTAGTTTTAAGGTTTTAGATTCCAGGAAGAGTGAGTTTGTGTGGTTTCTATATCCTACATTACACAATGCGAATAGCTCTTTTCTGCAGTTCAATAAGACTCTGTAAGTTGGTTTTAAGAGTATTACCCCAGACTTCAAGGCAGTAGGTAATATATGGCAATACCAATGAGCAATAGACTGTGTAAAGAGCTTTGTAATTTGAAAGAAAAAAAAACTTGTTTTGCCCATAATAGAAATGCATTTGGCAATCTTTGTTTTAATGTTGGATATCTGAGGTTTCCAGGTTATTGTCAAGGATGACTCCAAGAAAGTTGTGAGTTTTAACATTTAACCTCCATGTTAATTTTTTTTATTTGTGAATATCATTACTTTAATTTCTTGTTTTACATTTAATGATAGTTTGTTTTCGTTAACATTTCTTTTCTTTTTTTACTCATTTCAGAAATTACTTTGACTACTAATTGCTATTATTAATAAAGTCATGATCAGAACTAAAACCTTTTTATAGCATCTCGGTCTCTGTTTCCGGTCATTGGCAGACGGACCCGAGAGAGGAGCAGTGGGAGGAATGGTGGAGAACCCCCCCCCCCCCAAATGTGTTTTTTCTGTTTTTTCTTTTCTCCGACTTTAAATTTAAAATAGAATGGCCAAGAGGTGCACAGACCCTTTTGTGTATTTATTTCGCACAAAAAGTACAGAGACATAACGGATGAATATGAGATGATAATACCTGAGGAATACACAGATAAAATGACCAGACTTGACCTCCCTCATGCCACAGGACACTTCCGCATGTGCTCACACCTACACCCACATGAGCCCCCATGTCAGCAGCCCACACACACTCAAACGCTCTGTGCACTTCATCTCCAACTGACTCTTACAGCTAGTATTCGGGGATCAAAAACACTATGACTAAGAAGGCATTGAATAGAGACTTTGTCCAGTGAGGCACAGCCTGGTGGCTGAGTGTTAGTGCTCTTACGTTACAGCCAGAAGGTCCCAAGTGGAATTTCTGTGTGGAAACCATGCAGTCCCTACAGGATTTAGACCTGGTTTATTATCGGTATACTTGTGTTCGCGCAGACCTAGTATGGTGGTAGTTTCCTGGTTTTGTACTGAGGGCTTAAGGTTTAAGGTTTAACTTTACAGGAAGTATAAAAAGGGCAAATGCCATTGAGTGTTGACGCTGCTGAACACAGTGTTCGGAAACACTGGTTTAAAGAAAGGCTGGTCCATGTTGTGGGCTCTACAGAAGGAACGCAGACCGGCGCACAGTCTGGTCTCCTTCTGTAGAGCCCACAACATGCCCCAGTGTTTCCCAAATGGAGGTACTGGGACCTGGTGGGAGAATTCATCTATAACACATGTTTTGGGGAAAGCAGAGCACCACAACATGGACCAGACTTTCTTTAAACCAGTGTTTCCAAACACTGTGTTCAGCAGTGTCGACACTCAATTGCATTTCCTCTTTTCATACTTCCTGTAAAGTTAAACCTTATGAAAGAGCCCTCAGTACAAAACCAGGAAACTACCACCACACTAGGTCTGCGTGAATAAACCAGGTCTAAATCCTGTACTAATGTCTAAACCAGGATTTACCCAGGTATAAAATTATCCCAAAACTAACCTATCAGTAAAGAACCAAGACTACACTAGGACCTAAGTGAGACCAAACCAGTTCTAATCAAGGCCTAAACCCAAGCTGCTCCAGTCCTGAATCTGGACTAAAACACAGACGAAGCCACATGTGTCAAACACAAGGTTTATGGTCCGTGAGATTATATAATCCGCCCCGCGATTTATAGGGCATAAATTCATGATTATGTAAAAAAAAAAAAAAAAAAAGTACGTCTTTAGCCCATTCCTGTGTGGAGTTAGGATTTTTAAGAAAGTACCAGAATGCTCACTCCAGCCACTAGGGGACGGCCAAAAGAGGAAAAGAAAAAGAAAGAAAGAATATAAACCAAGGATGTAACGTTTGGTAAAATATTGGGGGGTCGAGAGTCAAATCCCTTTCAGGTATTGGGGAGGTCGTAGCAAGAGCAGCACTTGAGAAACTAGTTAAGTTTCTCTACAGGTCCTGTCGGGCTTTTGCTCAAATCAGCACTATTTTAAAACGCAGCTCAGCCATTAGTCATTTATTGAAAAATGTTTCTCAATAGTATTTTCCTGTTTGCATTATTTGTGGCCCATGACTTGTAAGTGTGTGTGACACCCCTGGTACTAAACCATGATTACATTTGACACAATTATATGAAATAAATTGTAGGAAACAGAGGAATGAAAAACTTACTGCGTGAGCGTTGTCTGTTATTCCTTTCTCTTTCTGTCTCACTTCTTGTTAGTGATGGGCAGGAAGTGGTTTGGTGAAGCGCGTTTCGGAGCCTGCGTTGTTTCCTGAGAGAGAGTTCATCATAAGTTCATGAAGCAGGGAGGACGAGGAACTAGTTCAAATCACTTTGCTGAAGCCAGAACCCTTTTAGGAACAGTCCAGTTTATTTGTGGCTCCTGTAAATGGCAATTCTCCTGTTGTAGTGCATGTCTTTAAAGCCTGTGGCACTTCCGTATTTTGAAAGTCTGATGAAGGGCTGATTTGTGGCCCGAAACGTCACTTTCGTGGTGTGCAAAATAAATTGACTGGGAGCATTTAAGCTGTGCGGATCTTTTTGTCTTTTTTCAACTAGTTTTTTGGATCCCGCACGCTTTTCAGGTCCGCGATGTGCGTGTCTGCTTAACCTTCACACTTCCGTATTTTGCATCTGCTGCAAAAGGAACAGAAAGGTAGAGGGTGGGGGTGAGACATGCGGTGGATGACGCTTTAAAAGCAGCGCTGCTACAACTCAAGGGAAACATAAGAAATGTGCTTACTGTATGAAGACAATGAGGACGATGCAAATACAACTAAGATATTGTGACAGGGTGCACTGAGTGCCCTGAAACGCCTCACGTAAATGCTCTCGTTCTATTCGTCTATGCAGATAGCGTTGCCCCATTAAAAAGCCCTCTTTCCTCCCCCTTTCCCTCTGACTCCTTCACTCCGCCCCTCCCGGTGTTCGTCCCCCTTCCTGGTTTGGGTGTGCGCTGCGTTATGGCTGCGCAGCCGTGGCATGCCTGCGCCTCCCGGTGCGCTGAATGTTCTCCGTGGTGCCTCCAGTGTGCGGCTTGGAGTGTTTGTGCCCCTTTTGTGTCGCGTGTCCATCGACTTAAGGTCTCTGTCCTCCCTGCTTCTTTAGCAGGCTGCTAGCTTCCGGTGCTGGTAACTGGGACTTTTTAGCTGCTGCCCTGTCTTTTTGGGTTCCTTTGTGTTCTGATCGACGCCTATGGAATCTCCTACTCGAACTAAACTATGGACTGTGGCCCAACTAGCTGCACATATGTGGTTTAACTGAAAAAGGTCGTTTTAACTGATGAAACTAAATGAATGAAACTAAATTATGAGATTGTGCAAATAAAACTTGTTACATTTTGTAAAGAAAGAACATTGCCTGTTATTTCCTATCATGTACTTACCTGTGCGCCTTGAGCTTTAGTTTTATTGAATCAAGTGCCCCCTATTCTTTAGGTGAAATTCCTATCGTGGCGTTGTCGACATACCGGTTAAGTACTAAAACATCTTAGATTACCTCACGCCATACTACATTTGGCGTTGTTATGGCAGGATCATGATTAATGACACGGCATGTTCCAAAAATATCGCACAGTTTTTGTTTCTGTTGTGAACCTGTAGTCTGCTAACTATTCTCATGCAGTATCCTTCTCCACACCAGACTCATGACCTATTTTGCGTGGTCATTTTGTGTTGCATGTTTATGTAGTCTATTTTGATTGTAGTGTGTTTTCCCATGTGTGCCATATTTTAATTTTGCTTATATATGCTTACATTTTTTTCATGTTATTTAAATTACCTGTCTTATGGTCATGTGAAATGGGTTGGTGATTGCTAACTTGGGAAATGTTGTTATTGCTACTATCTTCTCAGCTGTGCAATATGTGTTCCAAACTTGTAACATGTTTTGTTTTTAAGACAGGGCAGCAGCAGTTTTTAATGGACTCGCGTAAAGTGATGGGCGGTAGTGAAGGAGGTCACAGCAGTTGGTGGTCTTCAGTGGGTGCTGTGCCTGGCGGCCTCCAGTGGTGGGCCATACCCCAAACAGTGTCAGTGAGGTGAGATGAAGGGTTCCTTACTAGCTGACAGCGCGCAACTGTTTCAGGTATACTGTCAGTGAGGAGGGGCCAGCTACAGCTTGGGGACCCAGCTAGTTCTTTTTTTTAAGGAGTTGGTATTTACTCGTGCCTACAGTGGCCTTCACGGCACCTCATTTAGCCAAGGAAAAGTGTGGGTTAGTGAGGAAACACTGTTTTCAATGTTTGTGTGTAGTGGCTCATACCTGGGCAGCGGTGGGCGCATTGGGATGTAGGATGCCTCAGTGGCCTGTCAGCGTTAAGCAACCGTTGTAGTAAAGTTATGGTGCCCCTAGTGTCTATGTCTGCGCTATTAGTCCTCAACACGCCCTTCTGCAGCCTTCACGGCACCTTGTCTAGCCCAAGTACAGGGGTGGTACGACTTGGAAAAATGCAGTCCTGGTAGTTGGTTGCTTTAGTGCGTACCTTATTTTGGGAGAGCAGCGCTTTACAGCCCCTCTCTCGCCTGTGTGAATGTGTGTGGCCAAAGTGGGTGTATGGTTCAAACCTGCCCATGGCCCTGGAAGTGGGAGGCTTCACCGCTCCCTTCCATTTGGTGTGTATTCCTGGTTGTGTCATCGTCGGGACGACGATTGAATTTGGGGGGGAAGAATGTGACAGGGTGCACTGAGTGCCCTGAAACGCCTCACGTAAATGCTCTCGTTCTATTCGTCTATGCAGATAGCGTTGCCCCATTAAAAAGCCCTCTTTCCTCCCCCTTTCCCTCTGACTCCTTCACTCCGCCCTCCCGGTGTTCGTCCCCCTTCCTGGTTTGGGTGTGCGCTGCGTTATGGCTGCGCAGCCGTGGCATGCCTGCGCCTCCCGGTGCGCTGAATGTTCTCCGTGGTGCCTCCAGTGTGCGGCTTGGAGTGTTTGTGCCCCTTTTGTGTCGCGTGTCCATCGACTTAAGGTCTCTGTCCTCCCTGCTTCTTTAGCAGGCTGCTAGCTTCCGGTGCTGGTAACTGGGACTTTTTAGCTGCTGCCCTGTCTTTTTGGGTTCCTTTGTGTTCTGATCGACGCCTATGGAATCTCCTACTCGAACTAAACTATGGACTGTGGCCCAACTAGCTGCACATATGTGGTTTAACTGAAAAAGGTCGTTTTAACTGATGAAACTAAATGAATGAAACTAAATTATGAGATTGTGCAAATAAAACTTGTTACATTTTGTAAAGAAAGAACATTGCCTGTTATTTCCTATCATGTACTTACCTGTGCGCCTTGAGCTTTAGTTTTATTGAATCAAGTGCCCCCTATTCTTTAGGTGAAATTCCTATCGTGGCGTTGTCGACATACCGGTTAAGTACTAAAACATCTTAGATTACCTCACGCCATACTACAATATCTTTTCCAGACCTTAGCATTTACTTGATCATACTGTGATTGGTTATGGTCAAATGCATGCAAGAGAAAACATAATGTTATTTCAAATATTGCACCTTGACACTATAATCATAGTGCAAATATATAGGATGCTGTATATCATTACCTTGTGGTTTTGTAGTTAAGAGATAGTTTGCTGGTGCTGTTTGTGTTGTCATGTAATCTGATAAATAAATAAATAAATCCGAACAATGTCTCTCCCTGCTGTTCACCCCAGTTCATTCTGAACTGTTCCATCAGATAATGCCTATGGTCGCACAATCCTGTGAAAGATACTTTAAACCAAATTCAGCGTCTGTTCCTTTCCATCTGCCCACAGGTGCACACTGCAATAACACATTCTCTTTACAAATACTCACCTAAAAAAAATATCAGTTTGCACCACTTGGTTTTTAACTATTGTAGTAATAATAATAATAATAATAATAATATAATAATAATAATAATAAATGTTATTTGTTTAGGCATTTCTAGACACTCAAGGTCGCATTACATCAAAGAAACACATTAAAGGACTGTACACAAATACAAAGTTAAAATTGAATAAAAATTATAAATTAAATCATCATTAACATCAGCTCATTATGTACATTCATAATAAAATATAACCTTTTTAAAAACGTTATGTTTGTGTAAAATCTGCTGTTGGATGTTGTGAAGCTGCACGCTGATAAACCTGAGCCTGTTGGCTTCAGGCGGGACAGAGGAGTGAGTCCACATAAGATTTTCAATTATTCCTAACATTTAGCATACTGACATCTGTTCATGGAAGGAAGGACTTTATTTGTATAGTCCCTTCACAGACATGGTCACAAAGCGCTTTACATGGGACCATTTTACATTCACTCCATTCTCGGTGGGGGTACAACTGAAGCATGTACAGTAGCTTCAGTTTCCCCTGGGGGAGACTGACACATCTGTGCCAACAGTCCCATGTACAACAGGTGAATCCTCCAGCCAGGTGATTCTGACCATCAGCCGGGCTCCACAGCTGGAGATGGGCCCCCGGGCGCCCACTGCTCCTTACGTTCCACTGGCGTCGAGGGTCAAAATGCCAGAGGACAAATTTTGGTGTTATATAAATGACAAGTAAAGCACCTTAACCTTAACACATTCGGGGAGAAATTTTGCTTGTAACATAATCAGGCATAGACGACCCAGGCGGCCGCCTAGGGCACCATCTGCTGGAGGGGGCGCTTTAATTTTTGAACCCCGCCGATTTCAAATATAACTTTGGGACAGAAAGTGAGTGTTGGAAGTTTGAAATCTCTAAAACAACCCCTCCCTGGTCCATTTGGTCCATTTGCAAAAGTTCAATCTTGCCATAATTTCCACGAGTCTAAAACTGTTTGTAAAAGTAGACCACCCACATTCTCATACATACTATTTGGAATGAACTACCATATGAATTTGGGTCTTTTAAATGCATTCTTGTAGCCATTTCACTTTAAATGTTTGATTTAAGTCACTGAAGGCTTCTTCGATTGATGAAACAGTTTGCAAGCCGGCTACTCTGGGAAACTTTGAGAATGCTGTATTATGGTCAGTTCATTTTTCCTATGTGTTAACATTTAGACTCAAACATCGCACAATGCAGATGTTTTCAGCTGTTGTCAACCCATTTGCCTCATTTAGATGATGTCAAACCCTGGTTAGAAGTCATTAATGAAATAGTTAACAATAAATATTAACATATATAAAAGTGGCTTCTGATCCAACGTTCAAACATATTCTTTTTTTTTTTTTTTTGTTGCTTATGTGGGTCGGGTTCACGTGTAACGGCCACTAAACACCGTCTACTAATGTGTTTATTATGGAGAAACTTCAGAAATGATATAAATGCCATGAAACGGACATTCTTACCTCGCTATAGTCGGCACTGACGTCACCGTTCCAGACCATATGGGGAGAAAAAGCTCTATTTAACAACAAAGGTTTGGCACGTTTTCTGCATAAGAATCTCTAATATGGCGGACGTCGTTACTAAAGGGGCTACATCATAAATACCCAGATCGCCGTCTCCATCATATGGAGTTCAGGGCGTGTCCCGCCTAATGCCCAAAGTTGCTGGAAAAAACCTCTTAACAAAAAGACTCAAACAGGAATCCACCACAGTGAACTTTATTAAATGAACTTCTTCGTGTTGCATCAGAGTCAAATAAAAATTTACAAAAATCCGATATGTACAAAACTCCGCACATGAATTCATTTAACGCTTTTTTCCCTTTAATCTTTATGTTTTTTGTTTGTTTGTTTTTTTTACAATAAAAGTTTCTCCCACTCGTTTGAATGCACCAGACTCCCCCACACACTTAGGCAACGAAGACCCCGAGGTTTTTCAGTCAAAAATACACGACGAACGGCACAAGTTTCTTTTTCTCTAAAGTTTTTTAGCGATTACAGCCTCGCAGTCAGAATGTGTTTTTACATCTACAACTCTGCATACACTTATTTACAAGGTTTTTTCCCCCCTACATCTTGTGCTTACTGTGCTTCGGCTAACTTCACTTCATCCGTCAACGAACCCGACAAACTGCTTTTAACGATAAACCGTGCAGACTTTGGAAATGTTTTGAGAATGACAAAGTGTAGCAAAAATGCACAATAAATGGAAAACGCAGTCCTCTCCGCTAATACTGGTGCTTCCTGACTGCAGAGCAACAGTGTCATTTAAAAGAAAACTGACTGCTTTTTGTCGCGGTTCTGTCACATTTTATATCACTTTATTTGTCATGTTTTTGTTTCTTTTGTTGTGTTAGTGTTGTTTTTCTGGCACGTTTTTGTCGCTCTTTAGTTGCTTACTTAACTCCTAAAGTGAATGCCTCACTCATTAGGAAAGTCCTTCACATACTTCACTTATTCATAGTTAAGTAGTTAATAAGGGATATTTCAGGATTTTTGACATAGGGCCTCATTTCCTAGTTATCCAGAGTGTTGTTGATGTCTGGAGATATTTTTTTTAATTCATGCAGTTCTTATATTGAAGAGTCTAGTGGCGCTAGGCTAATGCAAGGCTAACACATGTCTATGGTATCAGTTAGCCTGCATTAAAAACAGTCTGACCCACTCCACAGTGCACCTGAGGTAAATCACTTATAACACAGACTAACCATATAAATGTCTGTGTTAATAGAATAATGTTTGAAATATAACTGACCTTGTATCACATGAATTACCGCATTTTGAGGGACTATTTTCTCGCAGATCACTCCGCCGCTGCGTTAGCTTACAGCCACGAAACTGATGCTGCTCAAATATAAGTTATTTTAATGCAAAATGGTTAAAATTATTCTATTAACACAGACATTTATATGGTTAGTCTGGTGTTATAAGTGATTTACCTCAGGTGCACTGTGGAGTGGGTCAGACTGTTTTTTAATGCAGGCTAACTGATACCATAGAAATGCTTTAGCCTTGCCCTAGCCTAGCGCCATAGACTCTTCAATATAAGAACTGCATGAATTTAAATATATATATCTCATACATCAACAACACTCTGGATAACTAAATAGGCCAATGTTCAAACATCCTGAAATATCCTTTAAGTGTTAGTCAGATTTAACTAATTAATTATTCGTTTATTAAGGCTAAATAAGTTAAGTTATTCCAAACTCAATAATCAGGCGAGGAATTAGATATTTAAAACCGTCTGAAAACTTCAAATATTGTTAGACTGGAAAGTTTGAAGTCTGTAGGAGCGACTAATGTGGAGATATTGTTGCCAAATGAGAGAAAAATGCATTTTGACCCTTGAAATTACATTTCCCAAATACATCTATGGGAAACATTGAATTGGTCCAACAGGTTATTGTGAAAATTAAGTTTTTTGTTTCCAAGTTAAAGTTTATTATGTTCAGAGACCAATTGGCCCAAAACCTGAAAATTGTAAAAACTAGTTACTTTTCGTACATAAACTGTGACTTCTGCGTGTCTTTGAATTATGATATTGTTTTCTGAAAGACATAAATTGTTCTTTTATGCTGATGTTATTTCTCATACAGTTTGCACAGTATTAGCGGAGGAGGCTGGGTTCCACTGTGACATGGTAAAATGTATCTCTTTACACTTTTGCCCAGGATTGTACATTCAGTTTGTACTAAAGTTGTTTTAGTTCGACCTGCTACACGTTTATTTTAAACGTCTGGGTGCGATGGATGCTACCTGAAAATGTGATGCGTGGACTCGTGTTTCTGTCAATGGGAAACTGAGCTTTTGTTCAACTGAACCAAGAAAACATCAGTCAGTTCCTCCAGGGGTTTCCACGATGTTGCAGCTGTTAATGCAAAATCAAACAAACTCTGCGGCAACTTCTCCAAAAGTCCATAACTTTCCCACGACTATCCCAATAATCTCACTCGCCACAGTCTGACTTTACAGCGAGCACCACTGTGTACTCCTGTCTCTGTCCGAGTTTCATTTCTCTGCTACTGGATCTTTATTTGGCGATAGGCTTTTGACTAACTGCACAGCGTGTGCTTGGTTCTGTTTTTTAAAGGCCGATCTCACCAGCCTGGAGACTGGTTGGAGACTAGGGATGGGGAGTGTACCAGGCGTGTTCTTTTTTAAAAACATGTGCAATAGGTGAATCCTCCAGCCCAAGTGATTCTGACCATCAACCTGGCCCACATCATGGAGATGGGTCCCCGGGCGCGGCACTGCCGTCGACCACTGCTCCTTACGGGTTGCCTCAGTGGCATCGAAGGATGGGTTAAATGCAGAGGACAAATTCCCTACGGGGACAATAAGTATACAAATACAAATACAAAAATAAAATTTTAAATGTTGTAATCTGTAAAGCACTTGTGATACAGAGCAGTCCAGCTCTGGAACACTATCCCCTCTCACATACGCAATGTTGATACATTAAGACCTTTCAAATATAAGTTAAATCCTGGTTTCTGTGCACATCAGTGTTAATGTATTTTATTCTTGCTGCTTTTGTGCTGCCCTTGTAATTCTGCCTGTGTGTAATTGTCTATGGTGTAGTGTTTAACATAGGTTGTGTGTGAGATCATACTAATGAATTGTTTATCATTTTATAGTTTAATAATGATTGTTGTTGTTATTGTGTATATTGTTTGCAATCTACATCTTGCCCAGGGACTACAGTTGAAAATTACTGTAGCTTGAAGCTAAAACTGGCACATTTACAGTGATGTTAATTCATGTGAATTGTCCCTGTTCAAATCAACTAATAAAATAAAATTAAAAAATTCCTTTATGAAAGCGCTTTATAAATAAGTTTTATTTGATTTTGATTTGGAGACTCGAGTTGCCGCTGCTCACGGAGTCGTCTCCTGGAGATAAGGCGAGTCTCCAGGTCGTCTGGCCCTGAAAACAAACATGGAGACATGTGGTCTCTGCATGGTCTCCAAGAGGTCGTATGGAGTCTCTTTGAGATCTCCTTGGTATCCGACAGGTCTTGGAGACATTGCAGGGACGTCACAGAAACGTCTCACAGGTTGAGGACAATGAACAGTGTTTGCGACATTGTCACAGCTGCTTGAGACCGAGTAGACCTCTTGGAGACTCGTGCGAAGACACAGCTGAAATCAAACATGTTTGTTTTCACCGAGACGACCTGGAGACTGGCCTTATCTGCAGGGGACCTCTCTCCATGACCAGCGGCGACTCTAGTCTCCAACTAGTCTCCAGGCCGGTGAGATAGACCTATGTACAGTATGAGCACAATCAGGGTCTCTGTGAGAGGCCCTTAAATGATACAACTATCGAAAATAACATCTATTTTAGGTCTTTTCTTTATCCCGGTCTCTTTGGTTTAAACTGATGTAAAAGAACTTGATCCGTAAGATCCTGGAGGAACTGAGCAGTAACAAAATGCAAACTCTTGTACTTCTTTTTCAGCCTGACGCAGCAGCGGGGCCTTTCAGAAAAACGATCCACACACACTCGGATCAATTTCACAGAAACAAAACAATAGACAAAAATGCACTTGGTTGTATCTTAAATAAAAGGCAAAACTCATGGCACCAACAAAGAAAAATTAGACAAAACAGGCAAAAGATGAATAAATATATGAAAGCACCAGTGTGAAGTTACTCAAAAAGAAGAAAAACAAGGCAAAGGAAATCTCTGAAATGGCAAAAGAGGCGTCATGATTAAATCTGATCTAAATAAGAACAATAAATGACTATCTTTATTAGTCTAAAGTCAGTTGTGCTCCTCCTAAGGCCCGGTGTCTGTGCTTTAACATAAAGTAATGCCTCATATCCTTAAAGGCAAAGCAAAAGTTCTTCTTTACATTTGGGACATGTTATAAAGTCCATGTAAAGCAGTAGTTTCGTTGTACTACAGTCTAACTACACATGACTTTGTGCTCATGGCTAACACGACAGCAGCCGCTCATTTTCACTGTTTTTCTTTCTATAACACAGAAACATGTGAGTGTCGGGCCGCACGATGTCCAGAGAAATCCAATTCAAAACCGCCTCTGTAAGACACAATGGGCCAGATCTTGTGGTTCATAGCGCAGGCTGTAGAGCAGACGAGTGCGCAGACGGGTGGCGCTCCTTGCAATCTTCAGTGTCATACCTGGCGCAAAAAGTGGGCCGGACAGGGGGTGGGGGGCGTCCTGTACACGCTTAATAATGTGCAGGATGAACAGCAGCCGCCTTAGAATGCGCAACGATACTGTTGGCTTTTTCTATATATGTTTTTATCATAATAGGCTTCAATGATTATATGAAACTGTGTTGATTGTAATCTGTGCTTTTGAAGTGAATTGAATTGCTGTATTGTTGTCCTTACTCTTGGAGTCCACTGGGGGGCAGTGTGTTAGGAGTCAGATGGCGCAGACGCAGAAGAAGTGTCAACAAGGAAACGCCTACTTCCTTTGTCTATAAAAAGCCAGGCATGGAGCCGCTCCCCCTCTTGCTCCGTTCCATCCCTGGCTGGCCACCCAAGATCACCATGTAGCCTTTAGCATAGCTTTTGTTTTAGAATGTGGCTCATGAGTGTGTGGTTTATTTATGGGAAACTGTTGTTGTTGTGGTGTTGGGGTGTGCGCGTTGATCTACTGTGGCAAAGTAAGCCCATGCGCTCAAGCAGACTTTTCAAGGTAATTTCCCTTTTGTTTTCAATTTGACCTGATACATCGATTCTGAAGGAAGAATACAAGGCAGCGCGATGTGAAGAGGAACATAATGAGAAGACTGTCACAGAAGAGCAGCGCCCCAAGTGCTACTGCTTGTAATGAACCATTATTAAATAACGCCCTCTCCTAGTGGCGCAGTCTTTAAAACCGTGTACCACGTTGTGTTTAGAGTAAGATCTGGCCATTGAGTTGCCTTGTGTACAAAATGCGCAGCAAAAATAAACTTGCCTTGCTTAGTTTAGACCGGTTTAGTTTAGTCCTGGTTTGAAAACAATGCATATATACATAAATATATACATACTTTTACTTTTTACTTCTAAAATACATTTGCAAGTGGATACTTTTTTACTCTTACTTAAGTAGTATTTTAATCTTTAATCTAATTCTTTTGGTTTTACTTAAAGGAATAGGCCACCGTTTTTACATACTGAGATATGTTCTTACCTGAGCTTAGACGAGTTCATCTGTACCTGTCTGGTCTCCACGTGTGTCTTCAGTCATGTAAACACAGCACAGACGGCGTTAGCATTTAGCCTCTCTCTTCTCTATAGCTCCAAACGAGGTGAAGATAGAAGCTACCAAACTCTTCCACGTTTTCCCTATTTAAATATGGTTACGTGAAGTGTTACACCATAAGTATAATTACACAAAATTAAACAATGTGGATTTTCTAAGCGGATAAAAAGGGGAACTATATTGTAAGGCGTAATAATAAGAGTAAATCGACATCCGCACAGTGATATCTTCACTTTACTGTGCAGATGCTGAATTACTCCTGGTATTATTACGCCTTACAATATAGTTCCCCTTTTTATCCGCTTAGAAAATCCACATTGTTTAATTTTGTGTAATTATACTTTATGGTGTAACACTTCATGTAACCATATTTAAATAGGGAAAACATGGAAGAGTTTGGTAGCTTCTATCTTCACCTCGTTTGGAGCTATAGAGGAGAAGAGAGAGGCTAAATGCTAACGCTGTCTGTGCTGTGTTTACGTGACTGAAGGCACACATGGAGACCAGACAGGTACAACTGAAATCGTCTAAGCTAAGGTAAAAACATATCTCAGTATGTAAAAACGGTGGCCTATTCCTTTAACTAAATGTGTTGCTTTTGTATCTGTACTTTTACTCATGTAAGAAAATGTATTCCTTCTTCCACCGCTGCTTTGGTAAAATATTCCTGCATTGGTTGGATATTCCCCGACAGCGTACGGCCCTGTGAGTCTAACGAGTGGCACTTCTAACTCAAGGCATGAATCGCGAGGTAAACCCTAAACACACACACAGGCCCAAACAGAGCGCTCTGTCCAGGCCAAACCTCCCACAAATCCTTTCTAAGTCTCTCATCAATCACAGAATGACACACACGGTTTCAACACGCAGCCAGAAAAACAAAAACAAAAATCACATTGATCTTGTTCGCTGTCTGTCCGATAGAAAACGCTGCAGATTTTTTGGGGGGATTTCTGTACAGGCGGATCACGTTTTGGCTTCTCCCTTTTTTCCCCCGACTCGTGTAAAATCGTCCTCGCTCTGACTTCGGCGCGGAGCTTCTTGGCATTTGGAACTTTTACCCGGAAAGAGGAGCAGAGGCGGCGGTCCAAAGGTAGTTTTCGTTTTTAAGGAGGGAATCCGACAGGAGGAGATGACGAAGATGGAGGAGGTGCTACTTCAGAGGCTGGCTGTGACTGGTCGCTCGGGCTGCGTCCACACCATCGCTCTGAAGCTGATGTGTAAAGTCAGAGCACACGTTTGAATTAAAGCCACACTGCGGAACGTTTCACCAAATACGAGCAGACTTTTAATTCAGTGAGTTTTGTTGGTTTAAAGTCGACATATAATGCATAAGGCTTAAAAACATCCTTCTTGAAATAATGTCTATGTAAAGAAAGACAGTAATGAGTGAGCGCCCTCTACAGGCAGTAGTGTGAATGATGCTGTGAATAATGCTATAAAACAGCACAATCAGACTTTCAATTTCATCTAACGGCCTGCAGCTAAATCTATGGCACCTTGAAGAACACACACACACTCTCTGGTAGACCATTTACAGTCCTTAAACGAATTGTGCCAAAATTAAGGCCTTAAATGTCATTGAAAAGCATTGAATTTTACCCTGACAGGCATCAACACTACATTTCTTTCAAAATAATGTCAATGTATTTACTCCATAATCTAAGTGAAAATATGAAATTTATGATCCAATGTTCAAATGCAGGTTTTGCTGAAATTTGCCATACATTTCCCTTCTGTCTAAAATGTTTTTGCTCAAAAGCTGATGGTTGTTTGGAATGTTATTCATCCAAATTTGACCCACGGGTGCGCAGTTGAGATGTGCACTCGGCTTATTAATCAGGTGCCTAGATTTCGGCTTCCAAACAATCCCACTCTTACATTGAAATGTGTGAGTGAGTTTTTTTTTTTGGTTAATACCTTAAAAAAACGAGAGAAGAGACAGAGGGGACAGAACGAGTCGGGAGACTGGACCTGGGATCAGCCCAATCATTTAAATTTGTCCAGGAATCACAGAGGATATTTTCCAAACAGTGTTGATGTTAAATATAGTGGTTAATTTGCCACATGTCAAACTATCAATCGATTTATTTTGTTTTGTTTACTTTATTGTCCCCGTAGGGAAATTTGTCCTCTGCATTTGACCCATCCTTCGATGCCGCTGGGGCGACCCGTAAGGAGCAGTGAACGACCGCAGTGCCGCGCCCGGGGACCCATCTCCAGATGTGAAGCCAGGCTAATGGTCAGAAACACCTGGATGGAGGATTCACCTGTTGTACATGTTTTAGTGGTAGGGGAAACTGGAGTACCCGGAGGAAACCTACGGAGGCACGGGGAGAACATGCAAACTCCACACAGAAAGGCCCCGTCCAGGTGGGAATCGAACCTGGGACCTTACGAACGATCACTTCACTTACGAAAAAATTAAATGAATTTAGTGTACTGTTTCCTGTCTAGTTATTTTTATATTAAAATGCCAAGATTTTAGTAAATAAAATAAAAAATCCTCACTACTTAGATTTACGTTTCATTATGAGCCGGTGGATTTCTCATCTGTTTAAATATTCTGCGACAGTTTTAGACCCTGGACTTTGTTGGAGCCATAGATCAGCTTTATCAGCTTTTTTTAGTTGCTCTTGTCGCACACCAACACACAGTACGATGTGGAATGTCCCGCAGTGTGGCTCCAATAATATAAATCACAATGACATTTTTTTTTTATGATAGAGATCTTTTACAAATTAAAACAACAACGTGCTTTTCCACTTCAATAACTAACGGTGCATTTGGTCACATGTCAGTCTCTCAGAACTGTGTCTTGATTTCAAAGCGTGAATCCTAAACACTTCCTGTAGGTATTTTCCTTCGAATCATCTAAAGAAAGTGCTTCCCCTGTGACTCTGCTCAGATCGATTATTCTCCTCGTTTCCAGAGCGTGAGCGTGGACACAGCCCGATCCTTGACCACGTTGAAGAAAACCAAAGGGAAATGGGAAGTTCAGACGAGGGAGGGGTGAATTTTCAGTGTTAAACAAAGATGGCGGACGTTTCCCCCCCGCGTCTCACACACACACACGCACACACAAAGGTTTAGTTTCACCAGTCGATAAAGATTAATCCGTCCACGAGAGGAGTTTCCCTGATGAGAACGAAAGTATGTTCCAGAAGTCGCCACAAAAACAAGTGCTCGATTTCAGAGGGTACAGTGTAAAAATATACCGACGTGAGCGAACGGCGAGGAATTTAGGATCAGTGTTTGGACGAGAGTTGACAAGATTAGATTTATCCGTTTGTGGAGCTTTTATATCACTGTAGAGTCGAAAATGTATCACTGTTAAATAATTTGGCAACTCGAGTCTCCAACTAGTCTCCAGGCCGGTGAGAATTGGCCCTTTAATCTACAAGTGACAAAAGCTTGTGACTCATCTTAAAGCAGTACTAAGTAACTCCTGCCCCTAGAGGCTTTAAGCTCAACTGCAGGTGTCGTAGCATGTTGTGTTTTTTACTCATTAATTGTCCGTGAGAGTAAATACTACGCTGACAGAAAAGACAAAGGGACAGAGGGATATTGTTCATCCAATTACACAATGGAGATCATTTTTTCACTCAAACTTGGCTGTAAATACTGTTTAAGTGGCGCTAGCCCCGCAGTTAGCTTTGACCGTTAGCCTGTTAGCTTCTTTTCGTGATTCCATTAGTGTGTATTGGTGACTCTGACCCGTAGGCAGCGAAGTTGTACTTGTGGTTTTCTGGCCAAAGACACCAGGGGGAGATGAAAGACCCCCAATCATCCCATTAACACTTGTATTACCCCCAGAGGACTACGGAAAGGATTTATTACTGTAAACAAGTTACTTAGTTCGGCTTTAAGAATTAATTATTCTATCAATTTCGATGGCGAGTTGGTTGCTATGGAAAATTCGGAATTTTCAAACTATTTTCTGTTTTGTCAAATTACATGGAGCATATTATTATTAATCAGACTTTTAAGCTCAGTGACTCCTCTATTCAGATTTGATTCAATCATCTTTAACTTGAGTAATTATTTGTTTTACTTCTGCTTGAGTAAAATTAAAGTATCTTAACCCCGCTTTAACCGAGCACATTCTCTCCAGTTCGGTTTTACCCAAATCCAAAAGCTTGTTGACTGGAGCTCAGCCTAAGACTTACAAAACGGATCTAAACTGATATTCTTCTTCGCTTTTTTTTCACATTCATTTTCATCACATTTGTTTTATTGCGTTTTCTTCACATTTTTGTTCTTTCATTGCTTTTGTTGGGTCACTTTAACGAGGCTTTTTTCAAGAAGCTTTTTTTTTAGATTTGGGTAAAGCCAAACTGGAGAAACTGTGCTCGGTTCAGGCGGGGTTAAGAGGTTCATAATGTCTCCAAAAAGTAACTGAGTAAATCTTTCCAAACCAGATGAACCTTGTAATTCTCCGTCAGTTCGCTCAGGCCGGTCATATCCTCAGTAGTTATTGCAGTCGCGGGCGCCATGACGCGTCCGACTATAGCGTCGTTTCGTACTCCAGCCGCTCCTGCACCATCGCGTCGTCCTTGTACTGCAGCCGCGGCGGCGTCAGCGAACAGTCCACGGCGAGGATGGCCTTCCTGATGCTCCGGTCCAGCACGTGCCGCTCCACGCCGGGTACCTGTTCCGGCACAGGTCGATCTTTATCACCGTCTCCTCGAGCCGGGGCGGGCGAGACGACGGCGTGGACGGCACCGTGGGGCGCACCTGGAACACCGGCGCGCACCCGTCCCGCTCCGTGAACTTCTCCCTCTCCAGCGTGGACGAGGCGCCGCGGTTGGAGCGCAGGGAGTTGGTGTTGGTGGTGGCGCCGCCGTCCGAGGGCAGCGTGGAGAACTGCGCCGTGGGGTCCAGGTCCAGCCCCTGCCCGCTGGGGAGCGGCTGAAGCGCGGCCCGTTGGGGTGGAAGAAGGCGTAGTACATGAGCATGAAGACCACGCCGGTGAAGAAGGAGCTGAAGATGACGCAGAGGGCGGGACGGCGAAGGCGTCGGTCTTGTAGGGCACGCGGTACAGGTACCACAGGGTACTGAGCGCCGTGTTCTCCACCAGGATCACCAGGTAATAGATGAACAGACGACACCTGAGGGAGAGAGGGATAAACACACTTCATGTTGTTCTGAGGTGAGTCTGATGCTCCATCCGAAACCAGTAAATTGGTAAGAGGTCTTACGCCAAACCGGATGTGCGTCAGCGTCCGCCATGATAAGAAGCGTCCGAATTGGGTTGTCGGTTAGGAAGGAGTTAGGGAAAGTGGCCTGTATGCTAACTATCATAGCCACTTTAGCATAGGGACCTCTGATGCTAACTATCATAGCCACTTTAGCATAGGGACCTCTGATGCTACTCATAGCACTTAGCATAGGACCTCTGATGCTAACTATCATAGCCACTTAGCATAGGGACCTCTGATGCTAACTATCATAGCCACTTAGCATAGGACCTCTGATGCTAACTATCATAGCACTTTAGCATAGGGACTCTGATGCTAACTCACTGGCGATTAGGAGCTATGTGCCATCCCATAAGCCACTGCGCCGCATGCCCGCCCCCTCGCCCCACCCTTGAGTGATTCATGTGCAACCACTGTTGATGCACATTTAACATTTAATAATAAAAATAAAAAAATAAAAAGATTCTGCACAAGCCAAACTTTATAAAGAGACAAAATCCATGTTGTCGTCCCCACAGCTCAGTCACATGGTTTTAAAGAGCCTCCTCAGTAAATGGCCTAAATGAAGCAGTTTGTGCTTTTGCTTCATTTAGTAGAAACTTGCATACTGTTTAACTTTGCATACTGTAGCTTTATGAAACAGCTGTTGAGATAAAATAAAGGGAAATGTGAAGGATCATTTGGATGTTTCTTTTTTTCCGCCTTAAATGTCTTTATTTGGACACTATGTTGTTGTTGGACAATATACATTGGTGGCGGTATGCGCTTTTGTTTGTCCTGCACTGAACTTTAAAGAATAAGAAGAACAGCTGTTGGTGATGTCACTTCCCTTCCCTGGGTAAGGACGGTGGAATTGGGCAAATGCGGCTGAAGCTCTAGTTCACTAACTGCATAGAGATCTAACAGCTGAGCCCATGAAAGGTTAAGGTTTAGTTGCTAGTGTTAGCACTTAGAGGCTAGAATTTAAGGGTTTCAGAATCAGCCTATGTGTCCCTGTAGGGAGAGTCTGTAGCAAAAGGTCCTAGATTCCAATGTGGAGTTTGAATGTTCTCCTTGTGTCTGGGTAAGTTTCTTTGGGTGCTCCGGTTTTCCCCATCAATCTAAAACATATAAAACTAACCCCCACTGGTCACTGTTTTACCCCAAGGAAACCTATGTAGGAACAAGGAGATCCTGCAAACTCCACAAAGACGGTTCCCAAAACCCAGGAGTTGAACCCAGAACCTTCTTACTGTGAGACAAGAGCAATAACCATTTTACAAAGAATGTGGAAAATTCAAAATTCCATATACTTTTTAGCCATGAGAGGGCAGTACACACACTGTTTTAGCGGTGTTTATACGTCTATGTAAGTGCAAGATATACTTGTTTACACTAAACTGACAAAAATTAAAGCAGTACTAAGTAAGTCTTGCCCCTAGAGGCCATAAGCGCCACTGCAGGTGTCGTAGCATGTTGTGGTTTTTTACTCACAACACGTCCGTGAGAGTAAATACTACACTGACAGAAAAGACAAAGGGACAGAGGGATATTGTTCATCCAATTACACGATGGAAATAATTTTTTTCACTCAACTTGGCTGTAATACTGTTTAAGTGGTGCTAGCCCACAGTTAGCTTTGCCCGTTAGCCCGTTAGCTTCTTCTTCGTGATTCTATTAGTGTGTATTGGTGACTCTGACCCGGTGGTCAAGTTGCAATTGTGGTTTTCTGTGCAGAGACACCGGGGGAGATGAAGACCCCCAATCATCCCATTAACACTACGGAAAGGATTTATTAAGGTAAACAAGTTACTTAGTACTGCTTTAAGTGGGAACAGCAGATAATGCTGAATAGGTTGGTTTGGCCTTTAGTTGCTCTTTAAAGAGTACCTAAACAGGCGTGCCAAAGCCTTTCCCCACCCACAACAAAACAAAAATTGCTGTGAAAGAGGCGGTCTCTGAGGTTTGGGGGTGACATGCGGGGGGTGAGTGACGATGTGTGGAGCTGGTGCGGCTTATGACGTTCTGTGGAGGCCGTGGACACGTCTCCAGTCAATCAGGAAATTCTAATTTAGTAGCAGCGTTTACCCTGAAGGGGGCGCAACCCATTCGTTTTCAGGCCAAAGTTAGGATTTAACACATGTTTGCGCTATAATGTCAGAATAATGTCAGGGACCAGTGGACAACACTATGAGACACCCATTGAGACAGTTTATCAGTAAAAAAAACTTGATTTGGTGTTTAGTTACTCTTTAAAGTGAATGTTTGTGTCTGAATGTTCACACTACTCACTGAGTAATGTGGACATTCGGACACAGCCTCTGAGTACAGGCCCAAGTTTGTGGGAACAGGCCATTCCTCATTTCAAAGCTAAGAACCTCCAGAGTTCAGCCGCTGAGCTGTAACTGACTGACACTTTCTCAGGGATAAACTGGTTTAAACTCCAGCATCTGGATCTCATTCTGCTTCCTGAGACGCAGACGCATCATAATTATGACATTTACAAAACACTTTACAGACCCTTTTCAGAATGATCAAAGCATTTCCCACGCCGGGTCAGTCATCCTAATTGTGTTTCAGAGTAAATGTCTGGATTTAGCTCTAAAGTGATGACGAGTACGAGCTGGATCTGGCTCTACATGATCTTGGTTTGGTCCGTAAATCAGCCTAAATGTCAGAGCGTCTGGTTTGTCCAAACTGTGGGTAAAATGGACAAACGGCTGAAGGCTCTAATGTGAGTCAGACACTGGTCGCTCAAGCAGCAAATCACCCACTGAGATCTGAAACGTGATGATCATTTAGGATATTTTATAGACCTGCTCAGAAACTGACCTTTTTTTCCTACTTTTTTTTGTGTTCAACAGGGGAACAATGTAATAACAGTTAAAAGTGCGAACAGGTTGATTTTTCTACAGTCTCCTTAAAGAGCCTTTGGGGTCCAGATCACCAGTGTTGGGAATAACTTTTATGTCTAGATCTAGGCAAAGTTATCTATTTTATTTATTGGTTTATTTGGTCGGGACAGTGCATGTTAATGAACAGTCATGGGTCTCATGCATGTAAACAAGCCACACCGGATAGTAGCCTTGGGCTAATTTGCATCTGCCGTCCCCTATGTGCACTCTCAAACACACTCTCATACATCCTGGCCTATTGTACATGTTTTTAGTGGTAGGGGAAACCGGAGTACCCGGAGGAAACCTACACAGACACATTTCAAGACTAGTGTAAGAATGTTTGCTTATAACATTACATGTTTTACTGATGTAGTACCTATTTAAACATCAATACACTTAATATCAGACACAGCTTAAGGAGAATCATCTTAAAATAAGACCAGTGTATGTTGTGATCTTATTTTTCTTAAAATAAGAAAAAATATTCTATGTCTAAAGCTGAAGAAGATTCAAAAAGTCTTTCTTTTTCTTTCTTTTATGTTTCAAGAAAAATAGCTGTTTTTTTAGTAAATATATCTGAACAAGAATAGCTAGATTTTATTTCCTAAAATAAGAATTTCTTTCTCAAGAAACTTTGCTGGACAAGACATTTATACTTTTTAGGGGGAAAAATAAGAAATGTTTTACTTGCTTAGAATCCACTTTTTGCAGTGCACTCTTGTCAACTAAAAGCAGATAATAATTTATTTTTATTTATTTATGAGTTTATTTGAGACAGTTCACATTAATGGACATTTCTGTAAATGTATCAGTATTAGCTGCAAAGCTAGTTTTCAGCTGTTGTCCCTGGGCCAGGTGTATAATGCCAACAACAATTATAAAACATAAACATAATAGTTTATGTAATCTCAGGCATATACTGTTTAGCATATTTTTCCCACTTATCCCAGTGTTTAACATCCTACTGGTGTTACTGGTTTAACGGTACCCAGCCCGATGTGGCACTGGGTCCAAACACTATCAGAGTTTCACATTAAGTATCACATCTTTGGGTATTTCATTTGTTTCTAAAGTAATTCCACACTTTGTAACATTTCACCCTCCGACAGAATAAAACCCATGTTCACTTCTCGTCCTCACCGTGTGCGCCCCTCCTTCACGTTGAACCAGGAGAAGATGTAGATGATGCCCACCACCATGTCGAACACGATCTCCTCCCACTTGCTGATGCAGTAGTCCGTCTCGCAGTGGACGATCCAGAAGGTCATGATGCACCAGTGCACCACGATGAAGAGGCCGAAGTACAGCTGGAACACGGAGGCGAAGAGCGCGAAGGTGACCACGCGCGCCGCCATGGTGAAGAAGTGCCAACAGAACTGGATGCACACGCCCAGGTAGCTCATGGGCCGCTTGTCGTCCCGGGACTCGCGCAGCGCCTTCTGGTACGAGGCCAGGGCCCAGGCCAGGGACACGAGCGAGGCGGCCGCGGTCATGCCTGCCACGGACAACGGGGAAGAACAAGAGCGTGAGGAGACAGACGAGGAACCAACAGCCTTCCTCAACGCCGGGTCATAAAGGGATTTACTGCCTTTATTTTTATTGTGCCGACAAAAGCTCCATTAGGGCTGGGTACCATAACCATTTTTACGATACCGATACTTGAACGATACTTTTTCCGATACCTATACTAAAATATTTGTCGTCTAAAACCAGAAAACAGAACAATAATGTGTGGAAGATCTGCAAATTCACAATATCGGATTCATCTCCAATGTCAGGAAATGTGTGAAAAATGGGGAATATTTTTGAGGGGGAAATTTGGAGAAATTGTGAAAAAAGTGTGTAAAAATTCTGAGCAAAAATGAGAGGGAAAATTGGGAAACGAGAAAAAAGTTGGGTTGAAAATATATACAGTGCCTCTCGAAAGTACTAATACACCTTGAACTTTTGCACATTTTGTCATGTTTACAACCCTAAACGTAAAGATTTTATTTTGAATTTTTGACTGAAAGTTCACACACAAGTAACAGACAACTGTGAAGTGAAAGCAAAATGATACATGATTCTGTTATTTTACAAAAAATAGAAAAGTGGGGCATAAGTATTCATACAGCATTTTCTGAGTGCATTAAATTGCCTTTATAACATTCCTAATGACTGCAGAATGTTCACACCTTGCCCTAACCATTAAATAGAGGCCACCTGTGCGTAATCTACTCTCAGTATAATTCCAGCTGTTCTGTGAGGGCCTCAGAGCTATGGTCAGAGTGTATTGGTCACTAAACAACATCATGAAGGCCAAGGAGCTCACCAGAGAGGTCAGGGATAAAGCTGTGGAGAAGTTTAAAGCAGCGTTAAGTTATACAAAGATTTCCCAAGATTTGAACATCTCACGGAGCACTGTTCAATCCATCATTCAGAAATGGAAAGAGTATAGCACCACTGCGAACTTACCAAGACACGGCCGTCCACCTAAACTAACAGACCGAACAAGGAGAGCACTGGTCAGAAATGCAACCAAGTGCCCCAAGATAACTCTGGAGGAGCTGCGACGTACTGCCGCTGAGCTGGGGGAATCTGTACATGGGACAACTATAAGTCGTACTCTACACAAATCTGGCCTTCATGGACGAGTGGCAAGAAGAAAGCCATTATTGAAAGGAGGCCATAAGAAATCCCGTTTGAAGTTTGCTAGAAGTCATATGGAGAACACAGCTACCATGTGGAAGAAGGTGCTTTGGTCAGATGAGACAAAAATTGAAACTTTTTGGCCCAAATGCAAAACGTTATGAAAAAAAAAAAAAACAGCTCACTTCCTTCAATGGTGTCCCTGGACCAACAGCATCAAAACTTGGATCTAAAGATATATAACTTTTGGTCCCTGCTTTTGATACTTTCACTTTTTCGATACCAGTAGTACCTAAATACCAGACTGGTATGTTTTAACCCAACCCTACATATTACAAAGACTTTTTCATTGAAATTAAAGTAAGCTGCTTTTTAGAGGAAAAATCTGTGAAAATTCAAATCTTGCCTTTTATTTTGAAATTCAAAACTCAATAAATCAGGTTAGGAATTGGATATTTAAAAAATCCCTTTGGAAAGTGTGTAGGAGCGACGTACATGGAGATATTGTCACTCCCGCCTTAACTGAGTACATTTTCTCCAGGTTCAGCTTTAACCAAATCTAAAAGCTTCTCGACTGGAAAGTTTACAGCTTATGGGCCTATACGCTAAGACCGCTTTGTTTGTTGTATTTTTGCACCTTTTTTGTTTTCATAATTTGTTTTTTTTTTAATATATAAGTAATGATAAAAATAAGAGAAATCTATAAACTAAGTAAATACACTCAGAAATCACAAACTTTTCTATTTTCGCTGTATATTTTTCATACTTGTAAGTCTCATCAGATTTTCAACCTGTGACATGTAAAAGCTTCGAATCATCAATGCTGCTAATCAATAATTGTACTGTTGAAATCTGCAACAACATAACTGTAAATCATTGATGGGCACACCCACAGAGTAGTGTGGGTGTGCCCATATATAAGAAAAAAGAAGATGCATATGAACTTGTTATTTGTAAATTACTTTTATTTAAACAGGCACACGCCCCAGCTGTGTCTGTGCCTGGGTAACTCAGGTATTATAATGTAATGTGAGATTTGCAGCTGGACACGTGCGCTTCAATAATGTACAGATCTCTACTTTGTTGTATTCTCTCACAAATAATCCTGAAACGCATGAAAGTATCTTGAATATGGGGTAGGCACTTATAAGCTTTCTTGCTTCGGCCTACTCCTTTTGAGTTATTATTTTTTTGGTTTCACGTGACAATGTAAATATAATAATGTAAATAATGTAAATAATTGCTCAAATAAATCAAATCAATCAATCAATCCTTGTTTACGTCTCATTTCAAAGCTATTTGACACTTATTTTCAAGAAGCTTTTTGAAGACAGTTAAAAAGAATAGACAACTCCTCCTCACTCCTCCCCGTTTACCACAATGACCACGTTCGAGGGGGAAATCATGGCGGATTTACAGACTCCTCCTCCCCAGCTCTGACGAAGCATGTTCCTAATAAGGGCATAAGGGCGGGATCTTCACTGTAGACTCCGCCCTTGCGTGACGTGTAGCTCGCGCAGCTCCAATGCTAACAGCCTGACCCTCATTAAGTACGAGATTTCTTTCAAAAACCAGCCTGGTTTCTTTAATTGTGAGTAACCCAGCGTTATCTCAGGAGGAATATGTAGCCGTAGAAAGTGTTTAAAAATAGAAACCAGGCGTTAAAGTTGTTTTTAACGTGTCTAAAGTCCAATGCTTTTCAATGGGAGACTAGCGGCTATATGGAGGTACTACAGCAATGGCGGAGCAATGGCGGCCTCCAGTGTTGCAGCCAGCGGTCATTGGAGTTAAGAGGTTAAATTAGTGTAGTTTGAGAAGACTTGACCTATTTCCAGTTCAGTTTTTGCTATTTCGCTGTTTCCATATGAGAATCTCCATTGAAAGAAAACTTGCATTAGATTTTTCTTATAATCAGTAATCTACAGAAAAGTGTCTCCCCTTGAAAACAAATATGAGACAAAACAAGGCTCTAACACTAAAGAATCGTCTTTTATTCCACAAACCCCGGGAGCCGTCACTGTGAGCTCTGTCCATGACTCGACTAACTCCACTGTCGTAGTAAATGTAGAATAATGAAATACTTCTGTAATGCGCTCGGTCCGTTTATAACCCGCCTCCCGCCTCACCTTGCACGGCCATCAGCTTGTGCGTCTGGATGATGATGCAGAGCTGGAGCACCAGCTGCGGGGCGCTCTCCAGAACGTGGCGAGGAGGTGCAGCATGCTCACGTCCGCGAACTCGTACACCATCCGCCAGTGATACCTCCACTGGTCTCCGTCTGCCGTCTGCCGGCTGCGCAGGCCCAGGTAGATGGAGTGGAAGTATCTAAGAGAGGAGAAGTTCCACTCACAAGTGCAAAAATCTAAATAGGATTTTCCAATAATTATGGCAATTGACAAGGACTGAGCTGTTTTACTGTTAAAGGGATATTTCAGGATTTTGACATTGGGCCTCATTTCCTAGTTATCCAGAGTGTTGTTGATGTCTGGAGATATTTTTTCTTAAATTCATGCAGTTCTTATATTTGAAGAGTCTAGTGGCGCTAGGCTAGTGCAAGGCTAAAGCATTTCTATGGTATCAGTTAGCCTGCATTAGTCTGACCCACTCCACAGTGCACCTGAGTAATCACTTATAACACCAGACTAACCAATAAATGTCTGTGTTAATAGAATAATGTTTGAAATATAACTGACCTTGTATCACATGAATTACCGCATTTTGAGGGACTATTTTCTCGCAGATCACTCCGCCGCTGCGTTAGCTTACAGCCACGAAGCTGATGCTGCTCAAATATAAGTTATTTTAAATGATTCTATTAACACAGACATTTATATGGTTAGTCTGGTGTTATAAGTGATTTACCTCAGGTGCACTGTGGAGTGGGTCAGACTGTTTTAATGCAGGCTAACTGATACCATAGAAATGCTTTAGCCTTGCTCTAGCCTAGCGCCACTAGACTCTTCAAATATAAGAACTGCATGAATTTAAGAAAAAAATATCTCCAGACATCAACAACACTCTGGATAACTAGGAAATGAGGCCCAATGTCAAAAATCCTGAAATATCCCTTTAAATATCTGGCACTAAAACCTTAAAACCAGCATGACAAGACTTAAGGTGCTTATAACCGGGTTCAATACTTTTGAAAATATGACTTATTTAGATGAATAACTTCTGCTGTAAGTCATAATGATCATTTTATTCAGTGAAGCAGCAATTTAATGATGAAATGTTGGGCAGAAACTTATTTTTATTGAATTTCTAAGCTACTGACAGGAAGTGACATAAATAGAGGTACAGTTCCATAGCTGTTTTGCTGTGTTCATGCAGACTGGGGTGCTCTCAAAAGCTCAAAAACTGGTTTGCTTATTTTATAAAATATCATGTGAATTTTCTTTTTGCTAGCATTAATATCAGTCAAGAAAGAACTTAAAAGCTCAAATTAGACGATAAATGAACAAATCGGCTGCTTTCCGTTGTGAGGTGTGTAACAGAGCTGGGCCATTCTAAATATCTTTATTTTCTTATAAAAAAAATTTTTTAAATGATTTTCCCTCTATTTAAAACAAAACAACTGCTGACTGTGAATAATTATATATATATATATATATAATATATATATATATATATATTCAGTGTTTTTAGCTAAAGTGCATCAACAAACCCCAAATAGAAAAGCTGATCACTGTAAAAAAAAAAAATATATATATATTATATATATATATATAAAAGTCACTGTGCAGTTTTTAGCAAAGATTTTTAAAGATCCAAATGATTAATACAAAAAAAATTCAAATAATTTTTTTTGCCCAGCCCTAGTGTGTAAGTTCAGAAGTTTGTTTTTGACCCGAGTTCCCCAGTTGTTTCCTCAGGTGAGCGAGCGTTTTGTGCTTTTCGTTCCAGAGGACCACATGAACGCAGCATTGACTCATTCATTTCCCATTTACTTAACACGGTCGGCACAGCAACTGATTAAGATTGTTTGCCTTCATCTATGTCACTTCCTGTCAGTGTCCAGGACATATAAACGTCACAAAATGGTCAAACTACAGAAAGCTGGGCAAAACATTTACCAAATCTTAATTATAATGATGTTGACTATATGTTTTAGCAAGAATGGCGTCTAATGTGTCGTATACAGTTTAAATACTGAATGATTATATTGTATTGGTTTGGAAACTTTCATTATCATAAACACTATTCTAAAAATGCCTCTTCACACTTGACACAGCCTCGAAACCATCAGAGCAAAGCCCAGCCTCAAGGATCTGCAGTCATTTGTTTTACTGGAGCGAACCCAGAGCAGCACAGGGACCAGACTCTGTTAGGACTGTACTGCAGTATTAGCAGTAGTGTAAGTAATGTAGCAAAGCAACTCCATGGTACAGAATAATATGTATCCTCTTACTCACTAACGTCACCTCAGCCCTGGACACCTCTGACTTTACAAACCAGAAGAACACGAGCTGTTCTAGTAAGTGTATGTTCATGAACTCCACTGTTTTCTCTGCTGATCCCTGTAGCCCCTTGTGTCACAGTAGATTTGGGTTAAACTGGTCAAGTCCGGTCAGTCACTGCTTGACAGAAGAGCACATAAAGAAAGTCCACAGCCTCTGCATTAATCACTAAATCAATGTGGCGTTTCGGGCTACACGTTTTTGATTTCAGCACACATAAGTATACATGAGTGTAAAGCACACATACAGTATACATGAGTGTAGCACACATACAGTAACATGAGTGAAACACACATAAGTAACAGAGTGTAAGCAACATACATATACAGAGTGTAGCAAATACAGAACATGAGTGTATAAGCACACATACAGTATACATGAGTGTATAAGCACACATACAGTAAATAGTGTAAGCACACATACAGTATACATGAGTGTAGCACACATACAGTATACATGAGTGTATAAGCACACAACAGATACATGAGTGTAAGCACCATCAGTTACAGATTATCACAATACAGTAAAAGGTATAAGCACACATACAGTATAATAGTTAGCACACAACAGTATACATGAGTGTAGCACACATACAGTATACATTGAGTGTAGCACACATACAGTATACATGATGTAGCACACATACAGTAATGAGTGTAAGCCACATACAGTATACATGAGTGTAAGCACACATACAGTATATGAGTGTAGCACACATACAGTATACATGAGTGTAAGCACACATACAGTATAATGAGTGTATAAGCACACATACAGTATACATGAGTGTATAAGCACACATACAGTATACTGAGTGATAAGCACACATACAGTATACATGAGTGTTAAGCACACATACAGTATACATGAGTGTAGCACACATACAGTATACATGAGTGTAGCACACATACAGTATACATGAGTGTATAAGCACACATAACAGTATACATGAGTGTAAGCACACATACAGTATCATGAGTGTAAGCACACATACAGTATACATGAGTGTAGCAACACATACAGTATACATGAGTGTAAAGCAACACATAGAAAAACAGTATACATGAGTGTAAGCACACATACAGTATACTGATGAAAAAAAAAAAGTGATAAGCACACATACAGTATACATGAGTGTAGCACACAACAATACAAGTATACAAAAAAAATGAGTGTAGCACACATACAGTATACATGAGTGTATAAGCACACATACAGTATACATGAAGTGTATAACAACATACAGTATACATGAGTGTATAAGCACACATACAGTATACATGAGTGATAAGCACACATACATATACATGAGTGTAAGCACACATACAGTATCATGAGTGTAAGCACACATACAGTATACATGAGTGTAAGCACAATACAGTATACATGAGTGTAGCACACATACAGTATACATGAGTGTAAAGCACACATACAGAAATAAAGACACATACAGTATACATGAGTGTATAAGCAACATAAGTATATGAGTGTATAAGCACACATACAGTATACATGAGTGAAGCACACATACAGTATACATGAGTGTATAAGCACACATACAGTATACATGAGTGTAGCACACATACAGTATACATGAGTGTAAGACACATACAGTATACATGAAGTGTAAGCACCATACAGTATACATGAGTGTATAGCACACAAAAGTATACATGAGTGTTAAGCACACATACAGTATACATGAGTGTATAAGCACACATACAGTATACATGAGTGTAAGCACACATACAGTATACATGAGTGTATAAGCACACATACAGTATACATGAGTGTAAGCACACATACAGTATACAGAGTGTAGCAACATACAGTAACATGAGTGTATAGCACACATACAGTATACATGAGTGTATAAGCACACATACAGTAATACATGAGTGTATAAGCACACAACAGTATACATGAGTGTATAAGCACACATACAGTATACATGAAGTGTAAAGCACCATACAGTATACATGAGTTAGCAACACTACAGTATCTTGAGTTGTTATAAGTCACACATACCAGTATACATGAGTGTAAGCACACATACAGTTACAATGAGTGTATAGCACACATACAGTATACACTGAGTGTATAAGCACACATAACAGTATACATGAGTGTAGCACACATAAGTATACTGAGTGTAAGCACACATACAGTATACGAGTGTATACGCACACATCAGTAATCATGCAGTGTAAGCACACATACAGTATACATGAGTGTATAAGCACATAAATTATCATACAGGTTATATCATGAGGTATACAGCACACATACACGTATAGCAATGAGTGTATAACACACATCAGTATACATGAAGTGTAAGCACCACATACAGTATACATGAGTGTATAAGCACACATACAGTAATACATGAGTGTGATAAGCCACACATCTATACAGAGTGGTATCAGCACACATACGTATACATGAGTGTATAGCACACATAAGTACATGAGTGTATAAGCACACATCAGTAACATGAGTGTATAAGCACCACATACAGTATACATGAGTGGTATGAAGACACATACAGTAAACATGAAGTGTAAGCAAACATACAGTTACATGAGTGTATAAGCACACATTACAGTATCTGAGTGTAATAAGAGACTACCAGTATACATTGAGTGTAGCCACAACAAGTATATGAGTGGTATAAGCACACACCAGTATAAATGAGTGTATAAGCACACTACAGTCATACATGAGTGTATAAGCAACATACAGTATACATGAGTGTATACCACACATACAGTATTGAGTGTATAAGCACAACATACAGATACATGAGTGTATAAGCACACACTACAGTATGACATGGCAGTGTATAAGCAACACATACAGTAATAGTCATGAGTGGTAGCACACATAAGTTACTGAGCTGTAATAAGCACACATAACCAGTATACGAGTGGTATACAGCACCCTACCGTCATACCATGAGTGTATAAGCACACATACAGTATACATGAGTGGTAAAGCACACATACAGTTACATGGAGTGTATAAGCACACATACAGTAATACGAGTGTATAAGCACACACTACAGTATACATGAGTTGTTAAGCACACATACAGTAATACATGAGTGTAAGGCACACATAACAGTATACATGAGTGTATAGCACACATAACAGTATACATGAGTGTCAGCACACATACAGTATACATGAGTGTATAGAAGCCCAACATTAAGTCATATGAGTGTATAAGCACACATAACAGTATCATGAGTGTAGACACATACCAGTAATACATGAGTGTAGCACATACAGTATACATGAGTGTATAAGCACACATACGTATACCATGAGTGTATAAGCACACATACAGTATACATGAGTGTATAAGCCCACATACAGTATACAATGAGTGTAGCACACAACAAGTAATACATGAGTGTAATAAGCACAACATAACAGTATTACATGAGTGTAGCACACATACAGTATACATGAGTGTAGCACACATACAGTATACTGAGTGTATACGCAACATACAGTATACATGAGTGTAAAGCACACATTACAGTTACAATGAGTGTATAAGCAACATACCGTATACCATGAGTGTATAAGCACAATACGTATAACTGAGTGTTAAGCACCCATACAGTAACATAAGTGTAAGCACACATACAGTATACATGAGTGTATTAGCAACACAGTATAGTATACTGAGTGTAGCACACATACAGTATACATGAAGTGTAAGCACACATACAGTATACAATGAGTGTATAACAACATATACGTAATAACATGAGTGTAGCACACATACAGTATACATGAAGTGTAAGCACACATACAGATACATGAGTGTATAAGCCACACATATAGTATACATGAGTGTAGCACACATACAGTAACTGAGTGTAAGCACACATACAAGTATACATGAGTGTAAAGCACAATACAGTAATACATGAGTGTAATAACGCACACATACAGTACTTGAGTGTAAAAGCAACAATATAGTATAACATGAGTGTAAGCACACATACAGTATAACATGAGTGTAGCACACATACAGTATACATGAGTGTACGCAACACTACGTATACATGAGTGTATAAGCACACATACAGTATCATGAGTGTATAAGCACAAGCATACAGTATACTGATGTAGCACACATAGCAGTATACATGAGTGTATAAGCCACTACAGTATACAGAGTGGGTAGCACACATACAGTATACATGAGTGTAAGGCACACATACGTATCCCATGCAGTGGGTATCAAAGCACCCATACAGTATACATGAAGTGTAAGCACACCTACAGTATACAGAGTGTATAAGCAACCAGTACAGTCAATACATGGTGTATAAGCACACCATCACAGTATACATGAAGTGTAAGCAACATACAGTATTCACATGAGTGTAAGCATCACATACAGTAATAACCAAAAAAATGAGTGGTATACGCACCACATATAGTTCATGAGTGTAGCACACCTCCAGTATACATGAGTGTAAGCACAATACAGTCATACTGAGTGTATAAGCCACATATACGTATACATGAGTGTAGCACACATACAGTATCATGAGTGTAAGCACACATAACCAGTATACATGAGTGTATAAGCACACATTACAGTTAACATGAGTGTATAAGCACACTACAGTATACAGAGTTGTGCAGGCACATACAGTATACACTGAGTGTAAGCACACATACAGTATACAGAGTGTAGCACACATACAGTATCATGAGTGTATAAGCACAACATACAGTATACTTTTGAACGTGGTTAAGCACACATACAGTATACATGAGTGTAAGCAACACATACAGTAATACATGAGTGATAGCGCACATACAAGTATCAATGAGTGTAAGCACACATATCAGTATACTTGAGTGGTATAAGCACACATACAGTATACATGAGTGTAAGCACACATCCAGTATACCTGAGTGTATAAAGCACACATCACACGTATTACATGCAGTGTAAGCAACAACAGTTTATACATGAGTGTAAGCACACATCAGTCTAACATGATGTATAAGCACACATACAGTATACATGAGTGTATAAGCACAGCATACAGTATACATGAGTTGTAAACCACATAAGTAATCATGAGTGTAAGCACACATACAGTATACATGAGTGTATAAGACACATAAGTATACATGAGTGTATAGCACAATTAGTATACATGAGTTGTAAGCCATACAGTATACCATGAAGTGTAAGCACACATACAGTATACATGAGTGTAGACACATTTAGTAATACATGAGTGGTAAGCAACAATAAGTATAACATGAGGGTAGCAACACATAAGTATACATGAGTTGTATAAGCAACATACAGTATACATGAGTGTATAAGCAACATACGTATATGAGTGTAAGGCAACACATACAGTATACATGAGTGTTAAGCACACCCCATACCAGTATACATGAGATGTATAAGCACACATACGTATACATGAGTGTAGCACACATACAGTATAACATGAGTGTAAGCCCCCATACAGGTAATACATGAGTGTAAGCACACATACATGTATACATGAGTGTAAGCACACATTCATATACATGAGTGTAAGCACACATTACAGTATACATGAGTGTAAGCACACATAAGTATATCATGAGTGTAAGCACACATACAGTATACTTGAGTGTATAAAGCACACATATAGTTACATGAGTGGTAAGCCCACATACAGTAATACATGATGTATAAGCACACATACAGTATACATGAGTGTTAAAGCACAATACAGTATACATGAGTGTAGCACACATACAGTATACATGAGTGTAAGCACACATACGTATACATGAGTGTAAGCACCATACAGGTAATAACATGAGTGGTATAAGCACACATACAGTATACATGAAAGTGTGCACACATAGTATTGAGTGTAGCACACAACAGTATTGTAGTGTATAAGCACACATACGTTAACATGAGTGTAAGCACACATACAGTATATGAGTTTGTAAGCACACATACAGTATACATGGAGTAGTAGCACACATACAGTATACATTGAGTGTAACACACTACAGTATACTATGAGTGTATACGTCACACATACAGTATACATGAGTGTATACGCCACAGGGAAACTGACAGAAATCAAGTCCTAGTGTTGATAGATTCCGTGACTGTCAGACTTAATAAGCCCAATAAGTCAAGTCTAAACCAGTGAACGGAACAGAATGAAGCCTGCGCCTTTAATCCCGGGTCTAAGGAGCCACACTGGGTCATCCATTCATTCATACGGAGGCTGCAGATGTGTAACACATGAATAAAGCAGCGGCTCGTACCTCCAGACCTGGCCCAGCTGCAGGATGTGGATGACGGACTGGCAGACCCACACACAGCAGCGATAGGCGGGTCTCTTCTCCACAGAGCTGCCGGTAGTGCTGGCCGTGGTGGTGTTCTTGCTGGCGGTGGAGGCCTGTCTCTGCGGGGTGGAGGGCTGTGGGCCGCGGACATCTGCGTGAGAGGTTGAGCAGCTCAGCCAGCTTGCTCCCGTCCAGCTGCGAGCACTCGGCGGCGCAGGGCGCGGGGCTCTCGGTGAAGTCATGGACGAACCAGCGGAAACTGAAGAGCTGCACCGAGAAGGAGCCGAGCACCACGAAGAACAGCGTGAGGCCGAACCACCAGTATTCCTTGCGGAGGTAGTAGTCCACCGACAGCCACACGTCCGTGCCCACGTCCGCCACGTACACGGCCACGGCGGCCAGCACCCACAGCGCGTCCCACACCGAGTACCTCTGCTCGGAGCCCGGGCGCAGGCAGGCGGAGCGCGGGCCGCAGCAGCGCGAGTCCCCGTTCACAAAGTCCCCCTCCGTGGGCCCCAGCCCGGGCCCCTGGTCCCCCTGCATCCCCCCGTGCAGCCCCTGCACCGAGCCCGCGTGCTCCGAGTTGTGCAGCGGCGTGAAGGCCACGTCGCTCTTCTTCATCTTCAGCACTCCGTCGGATTTAGCCGCCATCATTAGCCACAGGAAGCTAACGGCACCGCCCTAACCGGCCCGCTGCTGTCTCCTCCCGCTCCTCTCGGCCCTGCTCATATCACTGAGCCGACCCTCCGCAGCGGACTGGCCCCTTCATGAGGCCGCACTCACCGAGGCTCCAGGCGCTGCTCAGGGGCCGGGGCTCAGGCTGCTCCACACGGGCATCAGAGGCACCGCCGCAGCCTCTTCCTCAATGACATCATCCACATCCCCCTCTCTCTCTCTCTCGCACTCTCTCTCTCCGTGAGTGAGTGAGGGTCCTCTCTTCCCTGTAGCTCGCGCTGGTATCGGTATCGGATCGAAATGGATCGGTTCAGAGCGTAACAGCGGCGGTTCAGTACCACGGACAGCGACACGGCTCTTCATTCAGCGGCTTTTCTTCAAATTACCTTCAGTCTGTAGCCTTTTCTTTAGCCTCTGTGCTGAGACATAAGAACACACACCGGCCTGCATGTGTGCTACCGCCCGGAACAATATAAATATCCCTCCGCCCCCCAGACCTGTGTTGGAGCCGCTTCTGTGAAACATGACACTCTCATTCATATTTATAAAGCGTGACTCCCATTTCATTCACGCCTTTAACACCGCAGACTCTATTTATAAATTAGACCTGGAAAGCTGTGATTATTAAAGGTAATGCACATAAACCGTCTCTATGGAGTCGTCGAAAAGCTGCTGACCCTGCAGTTTAGACCTTTACGTTCTACACAGATTCTTATAGTTTAAACAACTAAAGACGACAGGTGTTTGTATTGTAATAAGCCGAATGCCCGTCTCGGCTCGCCCGTTACAATATTAGCTTAAAGTCTATTTTTACAACCAGGGCTGCGTACGGAGATAGACAGAAACCAAACTGCCATTCATACGAAGAGATGCTTCAAACGTGACGACCAGTCCTTGTTCATATAGTTGGAATAACTATGGAATAACTATGTGAGAAAACATTTGTGACCCTTGAAGCGACTGTTGGACAAAGTCCAGGCTCTGAAACTGTGGCCTCATGTCGCCGATATTCACAACATTTAAACTGAAATGAGAAATAAAAACATAGAATCCCTCTTTTTTTTGTCAATAAGGAGTGGACAGTAGACGAAATCTTTTTCTTAATTGTGACCAGAGAGATCCACATACACACATAGGCTCTGCATCTAAATGTACTTTATTTTTATTTTTTTATGAGTGATCTGATGGAACAACAGAGCTAATCGATCACTAATTTGACAGACGGAAATGTACCCACTATATTAACATCAACACCGTTTTGGAACTTTTCCTGTGATTACAAGACGAATTCAAATGATTTAAAAAGTGAGGGTGTCTGTGTCGGGCTGATCCCAGGTCCTGTCGTTCCCCTGTCCACGATGGTCCGCTCCTGCCTACGGAGCCGCCGCCCTGACTTTTCCCTTTCAAGATATTGACAACTTAAATATTTGTCTGTATTAATCTGTAAACCAATGCCCGTAAGCCTTAGTTCACGGTTATGGCTCAATATGCTCCGGTTTGTTTGGGCCTGAAATTAGGAGCCTGATTGACTCACGCATGCACAGGCCAGATGGGCATTGGGATAACTGGATAAGTTGTTGTTACTAAACAAATTACCCTGCCCGTCCCCAAACGTATACACTGAATATTGGGTTATCTGTTTTTTCTGACCATGTAAACGTAGCCAGTGAAAGAAGGATCTAACCACTAAGCCACTGTTGCCCCGAGCTAAAGTTCAAACCACTCAAATGAACAGAACACTGTTGCACAGCGTTTAATAAAAGTAAACAGAAAATCAATCTGTGCATCCATTCATTTCATAAATCTAAAGGAGACATATCCTGCAAAACCTTTAACCATGATTCTCTCATCGGAAACACACCTGGAGCAGCGTTTGGCTCCTTTTTCACAGTTTTGAGTAAAGGCATTTTTGTGATTTCAACGTTCTCTCACTCCTTACGGTCTTTTTCTTACATATACATTATTTCGAAGAATGTTATTTTGAAGTCATGCAGGATATGTCCACTTTAAATTGATTGTCCACAGAAGTTAATAGTCATTATGTGAATCTACATGTCGCGGCTAAAGCATTGAATCATTGATCGGCATCGGCAGCAGTAACATACATCTCTGTACAGTGTTGACATTGTGTAGCAGCAGGCGAACATTACACACAGTCCAGTGAAATACATGGTGACGTGTTTAGCATCAGACAGTCCATAAACATCGTCCATTCATGTAGATATTAAAGAGATATTTCAGGATTTTGACACTGGGCCTCATTTCCTAGTTATCCAGAGTGTTGTTGATGTCTGGAGATATTTCTTTCTTAAATTCATGCAGTTCTTATATTTGAAGAGTCTAGTGGCGCTAGGCTAGGGCAAGGCTAAAGCATGTCTATGGTATCAGCTAGCCTGCATTAAAAACAGTCCTGGCTGTTAAAAAAAGTCTAGGGCTGAAAGATATATCGTTATCATATCGATATCGAGATATGAGCATTCAAAATATTAAAATCGAAAAGCAAGATATTAACGATATAGATTTTCATCATAAAACTGCACTCTTTTGTATTATGATTTTATTTTTCTGAAAAATGTTTAGTTTTCACCTAACACATAGTTATATCGTATCGAGATGGCATGAATATCGAAATATGAAATTTTGTCCATATCGTCAGCCCTAGCGCACTCCACAGTGCACCTGAGGTAAATCACTTATAACACCAGACTAACCATATAAATGTCTGTGTTAATAGAATAATTTTAACCATTTTGCATTTAAAATAACTTATATTTGAGCAGCATCAGCTTCGTGGCTGTAAGCTAACGCAGCGGCGGAGTGATCTGCGAGAAAATAGTCCCTCAAAATGTGGTAATTCATGTGATACAAGGTCAGTTATATTTCAAACATTTTCTATTAACACAGACATTATATGGTTAGTCTGGTGTTATAAGTGATTTACCTCAGGTGCACTGTGGAGTGGGTCAGACTGTTTTTAATGCAGGCTAACTGATACCATAGAAATGCACTAGCCTTGCCCTAGCCTAGCGCCACTAGACTCTTCAAATATAAGAATGAATTTAAGAAAAACACTCTGGATAACTAGAAAATGAGGCCCAATGTCAAAAATCCTGAAATATCCCTTTAACAGCTTTAAATCCAGAGCGCGTCGACAGTTTGTTTCTCAGGCCTTTTTGCGCGGCACCTTGTCTCCCAGCGGCACCTCGTCCATTAGTTTCTGCGGAGAGAGAGACACATACAGTAAGAGTGAGTTAAGAGGAGGGTCAGATGGAGCAGAGGAGGGTCAGTCGGAGCAGAGGAGGGTCAGATGGAGCAGAGGAGGGTCAGTCGGAGCAGAGGAGGGTCAGTCGGAGCAGAGGAGGGTCAGTGGAGCAGAGGAGGGTCTCAAGATAGGAGCAGAGGAGGGTCAGATGGAGCAGAGGAGGGTCAGATGGAGCAGAGGAGGGTCAGATGGAGCAGAGGAGGGTCAGACGGAGCAGAGGAGGTCAGAGAGCAGAGGAGGGGTCAGATGGAGCAGAGGAGGGTAGAGGAGCAGAGGAGGGCAGGGGTCAGACGGAGCAGAGGAGGGTCAGACGGAGCAGAGGAGGGGTCAGATGGAGCAGAGGAGGGTCAGATGGAGCAGAGGAGGGTCAGACGGAGCAGAGGAGGGTCAGACGGAGCAGAGGAGGGTCAGACGGAGCAGAGGAGGGTCAGACGGAGCAGAGGAGGGTCAGATGGAGCAGAGGAGGGTCAGTCGGAGCAGAGGAGGGTCAGACGGAGCAGAGGAGGGTCAGACGGAGCAGAGGAGGGTCAGACGGAGCAGAGGAGGGTCAGACTGGAGCCAGAGGAGGGTCAGATGGAGCAGAGGAGGGTCAGTCGGAGCAGAGGAGGGTCAGACGGAGCAGAGGAGGGTCAGACGGAGCAGAGGAGGGTCAGACGGAGCAGAGGAGGGTCAGACGGAGCAGAGGAGGGTCAGATGGAGCAGAGGAGGGTCAGACGGAGCAGAGGAGGGTCAGATGAGCAGAGGAGGGTCAGATCGGAGCAGAGGAGACGGAGGGTCAGAATGGAGGCAGAGGGGTCAAGATGGAGCAGAGAGGGTCAGAGCGGACCCTGCCAGAACGTCGCGTGTAGTAGCTCAGGTTGTCCTCTCCCTCGCGGCGGCCCTCGTCCCTTGTATCTCCTGCAGGCCAGGAGCAGCTCTGTGAGGTGTACAGAGGAGCCGGGTCCAGGGAGCTGCTGTTGATGAGGCTCACCAGGTACTCCCGGTAGTGCTTCCTGAAAGTTACATGACATAAAGTGGGTTTGGAGAGTAAAAGTGTAACAGTTACTTCTGAAGCTGCCCTGTGGCTGGCTGACAGAGGAGTGACTGCTATTCTGTGCCTCTCACACTATCCCCTGATGGCTTTTTAAGTAGGATATTTGACTTGACTTTTTACTAAGGCAATTAGCAACTCGCAGTTACTATTTCGGTAGAAGCACAGTATTTGAAAATGGCCTAATCTTCTGTTTCCGATGGGACTTAATGAATAATAATGTAAAGTTTAATTGTCCTCACTCGCAGAGACCAGCGTGACCAGGCTGAGTCTGAGTTCCACAAGCCGAGTCCGACTGCTGCCCACCCTCGTCCTTCTGCTCCAGCACCCCACACTGGCCTGTTGAGAAATACATATAAGATATTTAAACACGCCCACACTGGCCTGTTGAGAAATACATATAAGATATTTAAACACGCCCACACTGGCCTGTTGAGAAATACATAAGACATTTAAACACGCCCACACTGGTCTGTAGATAAATCTATACAAGACATTTAAACACGCCCACACTGGTCTGTAGATAAATCTATATAAGACATTTAAACACGCCCACACTGGCCTGTAGATAAATCTATACAAGACATTTAAACACGCCCACACTGGTCTGTAGATAAATATATATAAACGATACCTGTCTGAGTCCCAGGTGGAGCTTCAGTGTTGAACGCCACTTTATTGTTCTGGAAGTAGATCAAAAGTGTTGCAGTGATTGACGGGGACACAGATGTTTAAACCAGGGCGGAGGCAGAGCTCACCTGCAGCAGGGCCTGGAGTCTGGCCGGCTCCCAGTCTCTCAGGTAGAAAAGACAGTCTCTGGATGGTGCGCGTGGAGCCCAGAGACACTGCACTCGTCCACGGCACAGGTCTGACAAACAGGAGAGAATGTACTGAGGGTTGTACTGTTGTGTAGAGGGAGGTTTGTGGTGAGGGTGAGAGGTTGTGGTGAAGGTGGGAGGTTGTGGTGAGGGTGGGGAGGTTGTGGTGAGGGTGGGAGGTTGTGGGGAGGGTTGTGGTGAGGGTGGGAGGGCACTTACGGTGTGGAAGGGGTTGTTGCAGCCGCTGCAGAACTGGTATCTGCACTGGGAGCAGCAGAAGTGCATGCAGCCGCCTTTAGACAGAGCGTACTGGAACCGACAGTTTGGACACGCTGGACAGAGGGACAGCATTTTACTCCTTGGATAATATTGTTAACGGAAACCTTTTTAGCTCTTCCAAACTGGAAAGAGCTGTGCTGACTAACACCTTTACTGCTCCATATCTGGCTGAACCTCACCCTGGTTTAGATCTGGCTTTGCCTTGACTCGTTCATAGTTTAGTCCTAAAGTAATTAGTATTTTTACTGTAGTCTGCTCACACTGTGACACAATAACAAGACCCAATAGCTTAGTTACAGACTCATGGATGTATCTGCTCTGTTGCACCGTGTGGTTAGATCTGCTGCTGTAACTTTATATCACTTTACTTTATACTCATACACATCTGTAAATATAATCCCGCTGTTGTTCTATGTCTTACCATATTTTACTTTTTATTTGTATCTTATGTATTTAATATTCCTTATGCATGTCCCCTAAAGCCTTATAGTTTTAAAGTTGTACAGCTTATTTTGATCTAAATTCTGTGTTATATGTTTTATGTTGCACGTCTGCACTGAGAAAAATCCTAGTTTGTGAACCTGTTCTCAAACCATGACAATAAAAACTATTCTGATTCTGATATTCATAAAGTGTAACTCACTGATGCCGTTGTCCCGTAGATACCCGGCTAAGCCTGTTTCTGATACTCCGGGTCGTTCTCTCTCTTCCAGGTCTGGAACTGTTCACAGGTGAGGCCCGTGTGCTGAGACTCCCACTGTAGGTACAGGATCACAATCAAAGTCATGGAAATCGTACAGCATTAACAATAAACTCAATTAAGACTTTAACATTTTAATATTATTTCTTCTTTGAATTTGATCTTCATGTTCGTACAAGTCAACAAGTTCCAAGAGCTAATGGCTCACTTCATCAGAGTTTATGGAGTCGCCTGATGAAAGGCCCTATGATCCTTGTCATTTTAATGAAAAAGGAAGCCACTAGAT